>JAVHNN010000131.1:0-30900 GCA_031439585.1 Pterocarpus macrocarpus
GCTGCAAAAGATTAACAATCCTCGTTTGGTATATGGGTATTGCAGAAAAATGTGGGCGCTTGTTTCTTCAGCATCTTCCAAAAGGTAACATAAATCCATCTACCTCCCATTCCTCTTTGTTGTAGCTTAGTAATAGTCGATAGAATATTTCTGCAAATTCTCCACATGAAGACTTGAATTTTTGGTTGAGTTGTTTCGCTGCACTAACTTCTAGAGGTGTTTGTGCCTTCCTGCATCACTAAACTGAAGGAATTATAACGCTTCTTGGAACAAGATTTGATTCCGATTATGGCATGAAAATCGGTTAATAAAAATCAAGAATATATTGCGCAAGGGAGAACCTAGTTCAATCGATGAAGAATCGATTGATCCAAACTATTTTCCGATCCTTGATTCTAGATAAACAAGAAAAGGAAATCACCAATAAAAGCTGTATGAGAGTAAGAGCTTCCTCGCCATTTCTGAAAGCCTAAAAGGCACTGTTTGAATGAGCCACAGCTACCATATATAGAGTTAGGAGGAGGTCTCTTTGTCAAGAAAAGTGATTGCCAAACCGCCCATTATAATAAGGTCCTTGCCATACACACAAGAGATTAATAAATAACATCCATAAATGAGCAGGCATAGGCCAAATAACAACAATAATTATACAATTTGGGCTTCAACAATTGGTATTAATCAATCTTGACATTCAGCTTAATCCTCGGGGTCAGAATTAAATCCAATCTGATTTATATCACCACAAAATTTTCCAACAATCTCCCACTTGAACGACATAAGTCAAACCCTTACAAAACAATTCCCAGATTAGTTCACAAAATACGGCTTACAATATTACGCCAAAATCGAGTTCACACTCTCAACCAAAATTGCCTCGAGCACAGAGAATATGACTCAACAACGCAGAAAATCATACTCGAAGAACATCTTGACATCATACATACGTATACTCATTTCCCTCAGTGACTCCAATAAATGGTGGTACATAAGCCAATGAGAATGCACAACAATGTAATAGCATGCTGATAGATTATCAAAGTGCAATTCCTAATAATTGGCTCCTAGCATTTGCTCCTCAATGTTATATGAGATCTAATAAATCTCATCATAATATGAGATGTGGTCCAAAATATCTCCAAGATTTGCTATATCAACATAAATATGCATGTTAAATAATATATGGCAAATATAAGTTTCCCGCCTAAAATTACTCTCTCGAGATTCAACAAAATATCTCGCACAATAAAATTGAGACTGGGTCCATTGATGTTCTCAATAATAACGCCATTATGCAAAATTGCATAAACAATTAAGTCATGTGCAAACTTAAATGGCATTGTGATGGGTGAGGAGGCTGAGGTCATAATAAGCCTATAGAATAAACTCCTACTAACTCCAAAATGCCAAAGAGAACCTTAATATACCCACAAGGAGTTGCTACAAAATCAATAATAAAACCTTTGATGGCCAAACTAATAGTTAGGGGGACTCAATAGTAAATTTTCAGAGGAATATACCTGGTATAGAAGAATATCGAGTTTTATTATGAATTGTCATATATAATCACAAAAGATACAAATTAATATATGGCACAATATCTCCCACTAATCTAATATATCAAATAACAGGCAACATTCCCATTAGAGACCATTGATACTTTCAACAACATAATTTAATAGTACAATAATCACTATAGTGAGATAAGCAATAACAGTTTATGTAAAGTATTCAATATAAGTTTGAAATCCTACCACTATTCTCTCTAATAACAAAAGCATAAACAAAGAGGAATCACAAAAGTGTAGAGTCATCAAAATTTTCAGCCATGAGTTTTGCAGAATTGGCTTCATATACTCATTTATATAATTGAGGAGATCATAAGCATCTTTGACACTTTAAAAAACAAATATCCCCTATCTTTGTCATCACAAACTCAAATGAACAGAATTATAAAGGCATAGCAAAATTAATATGCTAGCCAACTCATTTTAGACCTATATATAGCTATTAATAATGACATAATAAAATCATAGAGTCTCTAACTCCCACTATAGCAATAGTTTCTACATAAATTGGGAGTAACGTTATATTCTAAGAGACTTAAAGTGTCCACAATATAAATCTCAAAACAATAGCACAATGACAAAATTTAACAGGAAAAGAAAAAAAACCGCATCATAATATCACAATTTATTCATATAATAAAATTGGTTTTCTAATGCTCAATCAATTGGGCAATTAATTGAATTCAGGAAAGACCTTGCATCATTGCAATCCTATGTATGGGCATCGTATCACAATAGACAAGTCTTTTCCACTTGATAGAGTCTTCTCTATCACATAATGATTATGTTAAATAATGTCACACCGAAAGATATGTCCATTATCTACATAACCCAACAATATTGGTAATCCAAAAATAATTTAACTCAACATAAATAAGCTTCACAATAGGTGTAAGCAAAGTTCATAAACATTGATTGCTATAAAATGCTCCAATTAATGAATGGAGTCTCATGTAATTGCAATACCTTTTTAGGGGTTTCAAATTTTCCAACACGAGTAAACTCTAATAAACAATAAAATCACATCTCCAAAGTTAGTATCGAGAGAATACTGAAAACCTTAAGATATAATTTTCAAATCATTAAAAATTATGTCAATAAAGACAAACCGAAAGGTAAGTTCATTATTAATCGTAATTTCCCAATGCAACATAAGTAACAATATATTTAAAATGTCCACAAAAATTAAAGACAAAGATAGCCAAAAGAGGAGATAAGTTAAATTTAAATTTTATCAAATGAATGCCTATATTATCAAAAATAACTCCTTAAATTCTTCTCAGAGGAAAGCACAAAAGGTATACAATAAATAATAAATTATGTACAAAACTCCCCCTTTAAAATTAAAATGCACATGGTTACACCCAGATCTAAATATAGAGGATTTTCAAAATTTGGCTAATTTCTCTCATTTTATAATGGTAAATCACATTACCTAAAATAATCTCTCATTTATGGAAAGTAAGATTTTAGCCAATATAATAATAACCTGACTATCATAAATTTTGTGCTTAAACAAACAAACACTTAATAAATATTTTCAAATCCATAACATGCCTCCATTATTTAAGCATGTATTTAATCTTTGATTAAATCCAAATTCAAATTCTGATTTATGTAATCCATTCTCGATTTATGCAAGTCTACAAATATTTCAAACATTCTCCTACTTGACTCCAGACAAATCAGATTCTCAAAATTTTTACATAAAATGCCATTATTTCATATAAAATAGAAAGTGTAGTAAAATTATGTTCTAGAATTTTAGAAAATAATTCTGCAACAATTTTGCCTAACATTATCTACAAAATTAACATTTATCACAATTGGTCCCACTAAGAGAGCCTAAGCAATCATGAAAAATACCCAACAATATTAACAAAATATTCCAAAATTAACTCTCAGAGTAACATTGCATAAAAACTATATAATTACAAATTTTGTAAATGTTCCATAATCAATATAAAATAAGAAGGGTGCCCTAAATTTATTTCAATATTTAAAAATATTCAAACTTCAGATCGCACGAATTATGACATGTCTAAATACGCCATACCATTATCCACAAAATTTTCGTAATAAAATTCAAATATCATGCCTACTTTAATCAATTTAATTTTGGAAAATTCAAAATAATTTATTTCACGCCCAAAATTTCATTAACGCTAAAAATAATAGTCTTAATATTTCTTAAACTATACCTCGTAATAATATCAGACAACATTCAAATAATAGTGACATCTCATAATTTTAATGTGCAACATAATAAACATATAAGAGCCTAAAATTTTTTCTAATATGCAAAGCACATTAACTTTGAGAATATGATTAATACAATATGCCCAATAATAGCACAAATATGCACAAAAATTTCAAGCCAAAATTTGAGAGTACTCATAATTTTGAGCATTTTAAATTTGAAATAAATTCAAATAAATATTTTTAATACTAAAAAAAAATAAATAAAATTCACCAATAATTTTATTTTATTAAAAATCCCAAACCTAAAATTTTGGTGAATTTTGGGCTCTATTTGGGCCTCAGACGCACTTCTACTTCACCTAGGCTCACGAGTGCCAAGCCACAGATAATTATTCATCATCTCCTTCCTTCTAGACGGGTCGAGTAACTTCGTCACATTCGCTTCAGCCTTAAACGGGTCGAAGGCTATAACTTCCTCATCCGACCTCCGCTTAACGCTGCTCTTGGTGTCTATGAACTCATGCGAGAGAGCTACACATATCCATATGATATCTTGAAGAACCGTGGTCAATATTTTTTTTTGGGCTTGCTTCAAAAAGAATTGCGTGGGTATCCGCGTTTTTCGCGATTTTCTCCTCAATTCAACGAAAATTCATACTCTTAGTCTCTATGGATTCTCGCTTGAAGAGCTCTACAAACCTATATGGAGTTCAACGAATCACCTAGATAACTAAATCTGGATTTTTCGATGAAAGTGTTAAAAATTCTTCTTGGGCTTCTTCTTTGATTTCTCTCTCAATCCAGAGCCATAAATTATAATAAATAATCGGGTTCAATAGATTCACAAATAACATAAACAATAATAATCCTCAAATAAATTTTGAAATCAAATGGTTTAATCATAAATTCAAAATAGACTCCCTTTGGGGTTTATGAACATTCTAATCTCAAAACGCCTAATCACACCAGAACACAAACAACAAATGCATAATCGGATATCAAACAGGGCTCGATACTACTTGAAAGAATTATAACGCTTCTGGATCAAGATTTGATTCCGATTATGGCATGAAAATCAAGAACAAAATCAAAAACAGAATAAAAAGTGCGAGAGAATCTAATTCAATCGATGAAATAATCTATCAATTCAAAGTCAAGCTCCGATCTTTTGATCTCTAGATAAACAAGAAAGTGAATCGGCCTGAAAGGCGAGGGAGAAGTATTCTCCCATTCTCCGCAGAAATTAAAAGACATTCCTCGTTTGCACTAGCTACAATGCTTATATATAGGTTGTGGAGGAGGGACTCTCCCTTTGCGTTGTGAAAAGTCGACGCCAGCCAAACCACCCATTATAGCAAGATTCATACACACAGAGATTAAGAACAATATCCACCAAATGAGCAAAGTACACAGGTGATTTGACCGGCCGAACTCACTCAAATTAATCAGGCCATAAAGAAAAACTTGTAACATAGAGCAACCCGAGCCGCTTCTCAAGGAATTCGTGAATGAACTAATTCGCTACAATTGGAAACAACATAACAAGGTAATTAGCAATGTTAAAACGGCAAGGGAGGTTTGTTCAATTTCAATACAAGAACAGAGCAATAGATAAAAAAATGAAATCATCAATTTTAAAGCAACCAACCTGCATTTGAGTTCCTCGGTAATCCGTCATTGAACAATGAATCACTGAAGTGGTTCACATTCTAAACAAATCTGAATCCTCAGATTCATTTAGAAAACGAACCCAATAGCGATCACCTAGCATTTTATCGTAACCTACAAGTGTCTTTACTCATTCAACATATCAGATCACTTAAACCTGGCTTTGATTTTTAAGTCTTCGATTAATCAACCTAAATGTTAAATCTAATATTCAACACCCCCCTTCCTTGGTTATCCAGACTAAAATACGAAGGGAAAGGAAAAGAACGAACTCAAAGATGAGGCAAAACGCCCTTCCTGGATTGAAGGCTAAACTCAATTCATAAGGTCAGATTACGCCTTAGCCAACCAAGTGGTAGAACAAAATTGAAAATAAAGAAGAAAAGGCAATGGAATGAACATCCAAAAAAATTGGAATCCTCCGAGATAGATACTCAAAGATAGTTCCGCAAAATAATAGCCCTCACTCCTCTCGTTTTCCCAGCTCTTTAAAACCAAAATAAACCTTATTCAAAGGGACAAGAACCGACCAAACAAAAAATCGAAAACTAATGGCTTGGGTCCCTCGTAATTTGGACACTTAATTAATTCAAACTTTGGTTTCCAAAGATTTCATGACCGCTTTGTTGTCCGACTTGGCCTTTAATCGGAACTCAAACATAAAAGTTATAATTAATTTACTTAAAAGCCCAAAATCCAATTCTAGACCTAAAACCAATATTTACATACTAAATTGCCCCAAGATCATTATTCAATTGCAAAAATAAAGTGTGATAAAAATCAATTATCAAAGAGGTCCAATAACAACAATAACAACACACTTAATTTGGGCTTTAATAATTGGTATTAATCAATTTTGACATTCAGCTAATCTGGTTCAAAATTAAATGCAATTTAATTTATGTAAGTCTACAAAATTTTTTCAACAGCAATTTGTCATAACTGTTTTTCCCTTCTAATATGCACTTTACTCATATTACAAGCTAATTGACGAGAAACATTTAATTGTGAAAATCCTCTAGTATCTAGAAACCAATAAATCGAGTCTAGTGCTACCCGAGAAACTAAGAAGGATCTAGATGATAGCATCCGCTTGATCTTGAGGAAGATTGATATGATGAGAGGAATATTCTAGCTTCTATCTTTTCTATTTAATAAATGAGCCAAATTCCTCCACTGGCCACTCTTTGCTTCTCTCCTCCACTCTAGCTCAAAAGTCTTATTGGGATTAGAATCCACGATCGTGGTGTAATATTAACTTGTTCCTCATCACCAATCCTCCATGTTAAACCCCTATTCTAATTTTTCCTTCCCTTTATGATGCTCCTCCATGTAAAAGAAGGATTTGAAACCGAGAGGGCCTTTCATGAAATTAACATTTAATGTAGAATATCTTTCCCTTAAGGATCCTTGAGACTAAGGAATCCAAATTTGATAAATCTTTCCAACCCTATTTTGCTAATATAGTAAGATTAAAAATGTTAAGTCTTTAAAGCTCAGTCCACCATTACTCTTAAGCCACAGAGCTTATCCTGGGTTTCTTTTACCCAATGAATTTCCTTCTTAGCATCTACATTGGACCCTCACCAGAATTTTAAGTAACATGTTGCTAAGATCATAAATATAGTGAAGCTGGAATCTTAAACACACTCATAGTATAAGTTTGGAGTAGGCCTGTGCAATGGCTTTTAATTAGGATTACCTCTTCTCTAGAGCATTTTCTCCTTCCATCCCCGAATCCTCTTCCATACTTTATCCTCAGAATGACTGGAAAGCATTGTTCTTGTTCTTTCCCATCATAGTAGGTAAGCCTAAATGCTTCTTTTTCAATTGAACTCACTGTATGTTGCTAAGCTCTAAAGTTTCCTTTGTTTGCCTCCTCTCACACGGCAAGGCTAAAGATAATGGATGATTTTTCAAAAATTGATCTTCCGCTCAAGCTAGTCCATAAGCCTCTAAAATTTCCAATATTTTCTCTTAGGTCCCCGCTTTGTGGCCTTGAGAAAGAAGAGGCTATTGAGCATAGGAATGCTTGCTTGCAAATTCCCTAACCCTCTAATCTCACCCTTAACTCTGCATTGTAAATCATAGAAGATAAAAGCCTCAAAGGTAATATAATAAAGATACTGGCGACAGGATCACCTCGCCTCTCAATCCTCTCCGTCGCTATGATAAGAAGTGATCACCTGGGAACTGCCTGAAAAGAATTAAATATGATATAGCAGAGATACATGTCATCACTCTATTTAATCCATGACTCGGGAAAACCCATCCTTCTTATTAGCTTCTCTAAGGAAAATCCATTCCACCCTATCATAAGCCTTGCTCATATCAAGCTTCATGGTCGTGGTACCTTCCTTCCTTTCTAATCTTTGGTCATAGAGTACGGGTTAATTTCATAAGCAACGGTGATGTTGTCCTGGGTGATATGTCTATTCCGGCGAAGGTGTCTAATAATTCGAGATCAGTGATGTGTAAACACAGCCTGCTCGCTGTAAAGTGGTTTCACTGGTCGTCAAATTGGTAAATTACATTGCACATGATTTTATCCAAATTCAGTCATGTGAAATTTTGGCATTCTTTAACTTCTCAAATAAGAATAAGAAAAGTCTTGTTTGACTCTAACTAGTTCTTCCTCCATTTGAGAAAATCAAAGTGCTCCCAAACTTACTTCATCTTCTACTACATTGATCAATATTTTTGAAAAAATAGCATACAACACTTATCATTTGGGCCTCATTTTGTGGCTCCATCAAATGGTTTCCTTCATCTCCATTTCATGGTGAAAGGAAACTCCACAAATTATTTTCTGTCTAAGGTGATCTAATGATATGGCCATTGATCACATCTTCATAATTAGTTTCAATGATCCAATAGATCGAGGAAGCAAGAAGTCGCCTTTTCAATTTCTGAAACATCTCTGCAGCAATGAATAAGAATCACTTCAGCTTAGTTATTTTAAGTTCTTTCAGTCTTGCACATGTTCTGATGGAAAAACTCTTGTTGGCATCCTTCTTCCCTACAACGCTGGACTAATCGCTTAGCCACCAAATTGGCTTGACCAGCCAATGGTATTTTGGAAATGAACAAAATATTCCCCTTAGAATCTTAATTCTGCCTACCTAACACACCAAAAACATATGCTTGGAAAAGCTATACCTGAGATAATATCTCTAATAAGATTCTTTAATAAAACCAAATCTCCTACCAACACTCTAAAAACTTTTCAAGTAAGGTAGAGCTATTTATGTAAATTAGGAAAAGGTCAACTGTAATAACAATCTTTGGCTTCCTGCTTTAAATATTTAAGTCTCTACTTCTCATTCAACAAATGAAAGCAATGGTAAGTTGTATGGTACTTCCTATCAAAAAAAAAAAAAAAAAGTTGTATAAGCAACTTCAAGCATCCCGTAGCTCTTTTGAGTTTTATGTTGCTGAGAATAGATGTAAGAAAAAGGTTTATAAGGTTCTATATCTCAGTTGGGATTTGTCTAATAGTGGGACATGATACAAAAATATATCATATATAAATCATTTATTTTCTTTCTCTATCTATTTTGAACTCCCAAATAAGCCGTGGTGGTAACCATTTAATCTCTCCTTTCTTTTCTTTTGTAAGCCCTTCCCTTTCTCCTTTTTTTTTTTTTTGATAACTGATAGGGGCTCAAACACTTCATAAAAGGTGGAGCACTTATTTCAAAAAATTCGACACAAAGACTTGTCAAGGCTCAAAAAAGGAGATAAAGAAAAGTGGGGCAAGGCATGGGGAAAATACAAGATGGACAAATAATTAAAAAGGAATATAACTATGATAAACAAGCAAAACGACCGATTTGCGCTTTCATTGTCTTCCTTTCTTGTCTCTAGCATAAGCACATTATGTCCCTTCTTCCTTCCTTCATAAGGATTAGTTGCCAAAGCATCAATCTCATGTCCTCATCACTATCACGACTCAAACTAAGACTCTAAGCACCGCTAAAGTGCATCTAGCTTCCTCATCATCAATACAAAGAATCGAATTACAAGGTCCTTCCTTTCAATGTAGTGTGTTTTTATGACAAATTTGAATTCTTCTCAAACATTCTTTATCCTTCCTATTCTTCATTCTTGTATTCCACCATGAGCAGTAACTGGGCAAAGCACTCAAGTCATCACCATTAGTCTATGTAAGGAGGAGGCTTTCTCATCAACGTAAATTTCCACTTTTCAAGATGGACAAGATCTTCCTTTTCCTTTATCTCATAACTCCCAAACAAACCATAATAATTACTCTAACGCCAAGAATGTGATGAAAGTAAAGATGGCTAAGTGACCAATAATATGCTTCGAGCGCCATGAAAACTTAGATTAGGTGGAGAGTTGAATAGCAGCCTGGATGTATAAAACACAAAAGGAAGGAGAAAAGATTTATATACATAAGGGAGGATGCATAACTTTAACTATCATTGTCACTAACTACCCACATAATGAGTAACTAACTAACTAATTCATGCTGGCATGAATAACTAATATGTTTAGTCCTAATAATTTTATAGAAGAGTTAATCATAAATCCTGATTCATAGGCAAATCTTGGGTATCATAAATTTCTAATAATAGATATGTTATATTAATGCTTATGAGCAATAAATACAATTAATTCAACATTATTTTCGCCCCATTTTGTGTTAGAATTTTTATCGAATTTTTAAAATATAATTTTGATAATATTTATTATTAGGGAAGAATATCTAATATTCATTACCCTAAGTTCAAATGCATGCGAATTTCAAAGATATCAATTGATAAAGACAAAAATACAATCTTTGATAATAAATGAATAGGTAAATAGCACAAACCCTCTCTTGAAATTTTCCGAAATAGTACTTATCCGTATTCTTTGTTGAACTCCACCTCATTATAATGATCTCCTAATGAAACATTCTCAATTATTTAATCAAGATGAACCAAAATATATTTAAAAAGATAACTTATTAACCAATGCTAACACATAGTTTCCCCATTCTTCGATCACCACTTATTTTCTAGTCTCTGTTCTCTGCTATTCAAAACTCATAAAAATAACGCTAAACTCTTCCATCCTCTTACAATCTTTTCTCGTGTGTAACTCCTAATCTCTTAGTAACTTCTTTTATTTTGGAAAAATTTCAGTATGCCTTTTATTTTTTCTGATTTTTTCATTCTTGAAGATGTGGAATTTGTTGGGTACCTAGGAGATTAAATGAATGATTGCTAAATATCTTAGAAGATATGGTATTTTTCTAATGGGTTCTAAATTTCTTTTTAAATAAATATGGTCTGTTCATGGTTTTGAATATATAAAGGAGTGCTAAAATAATTTTTTAATTAAGTATATTGGCAAAACAATCTTTGGAGAGGCATAATATTCAAGGATTCAATTTAAAAAGAAGAATTATCATATTTAAGCCACTAAATTTTGAAGGTTTAGCTTGGTTTTGGAAAAGATGATTTATTTATAGGAGAAAAGAATAAACTATCTTAATAAAAAGAAAGAGAAAAGAGAGAATTATCTTTTTTAATCTGAGAGAGAGAGAGAGAGAGAAAGAATTATCTGTGTAGAATAATTGAAATTCTATATTGAACTTAGTCCATTTAATCCATGTTTAGCATATCTTAATAGGAATGAGAATATAGAAAAGATTGTAAGACTTCAAGACGCTTATATTTATTTCTTGTGAATTTTAAATAAGAGAGAATAAAGGTTGGTAAGAGTAAGCGGTAATCGTAAGAACGAGACATCGTGAGTTAATATTGGTTTTTAATTTTCTTCGACTCAACAATTAGCTTCCTACATTAATGAAAGGAAAATTTCTCTTTGCTTTGACTCTTTCCAAAAATAGCTTTGAGAAACGAAAGCCCACACACATCAACAATATCCATTCCTATTTGAAATTTCTTCAGATCTGTAAAGAAAGAGTTATGTGGTAGAGTGTTGGGCTGGAAAGGCAAGGGTAATTTTGATGTCGCTTTGGTCCAAAAATGCCTACTAGGACAAACCCAAATGCTACGAATACCAATTATGTCTACAAAGTGTATAAACTTAGAAAATGGAATTGGTTTCCATCAATACAAGCCTGCTTAGTTTATTAGAGGTACCGAATTTTTTCTTCACAATAATGGCACCTTGTAAAATAATTGCCTATAGAAAGTGATACTCCAACATCAACATGTTTGGTTCTTTCATGACACATTTAATTTTTACAATTGTATGTACTTTGGCTATCATAAAGTACATTGCAAGTTGTCTTGTTTCAAACTCAACCCTGCCCACTAAGCCAAATTGTCATATGGCTTCCTTCATTGCTTTAATTACTGCCATATATTTCAATTTCTATAGTAGATAATGCAATAGCGTATCATAAAGCTTGCTTTCCAACTAATCTCACTACCTAAAAATGTGAAGACATACCCTATTAGAGATCTTTTCTCTTTGCATTCCATATCTACAGCCTAGTTAGAATCAATATAATCAATAATACTACCACCAGTATTAAGATTCTTAACAAATACTAAGCCAATATCATTGGTACCTCAAAGATAACAAAGTATCTATTTGTCACCTTGCTAACGCATCTTGCTAGGATTTCCCATACACTGCTAATCAAGCACTAACTTTCATATATGAAATGTTTGGATTGGTGCAAACTATAGTGGATACATAATGCTTTGAACTACAATATATAAGGAAATGTGCACGTGGCCTGTTCCTTTTTCTTCAACAAATTATGGTGACATTGTAGTGTAGGGAGTTTCAAACGAGCTTAAATAATAGAGTATTTATAGGGTTTATAGGGTTTTGTATTCTTCATCCTAAAACACTGTAATACTTTCTCAATCTATTTTTTCCTTGTAATAAATATAATTTTCCATCACTTCGATCTCAGTGAATTTTCTATGACCAAAATATTTTTAGCTACCCTTCAATTCAAATTCACTACTAAGCTGAGTCTCAAATTATTTGATTTCAAATACACTTTTCATAGCACGAGCATATCATCAATATAGAGCAATAATCAAAATAAATAAACTATCTAAAATCTTTTTGTAGTATGCAACAACCCTCATAATCACTTCTTATTTCCATTATTTTCTTCAAAAAATCTTAAAAATAAAAATATACTAAAAAAATAATGTTGTAACTTTGTAATTAAAACTGAAAGTAAAAGATAATAATAGGAATCCAAACAGACTCTTAGTGTGATTATCCCAAATTTGATTAATTGTACCTATTTAAACGAAGCTCAACTCAAAAAAGAAAAAAAGAAAAAGACGAGAGGATACTTGGATCAATGTGCACATTTTGAATCTCAACATTAACACCCAAGCCACATGACACATACAACTGTCATACTCATCTTCCTCTCTTTAATTAGCAAAAATTCTCTCAGAGACGTCTCCTCTCACGAAGTTAATGCTCTTTTATTCTTTCTCATAGCGTTTTTAGTGATCTCTTATCTGCATTTTTTCCAGCCAAGCTTAGCATTGCACTTTCCGCCTCTTTAGAAGTGATTGGCTCATTTCTCTCTCTTGAAAGATGACTCGTAGCAAGTACTATAAAAGGGCCTTTTTAGTTAGGTGCTTCTTTGGATTCATTCTTGAGAGTCTTGCCTTGCCTTTGCTATGTAAATACGTTACTGGCTTTCGTGCCACTATGACGCTTCTTCAAATAATCCTGACCACTATCATCTGTGTGTTCTGATCATGAGCAATTTTGTAGTGACGTCTTTAATAGTGGCTACACAATCACAATCATGCTATATGACATATTAAAATAGAGTAATGTTGCACAATTAAAAGAATATTACTAGAATTTTTCATAAAAGTTATATAATTTTAAATAAAATAGATTATTATGTCGCACTTATTTGTTTAAGAGTCAATAAATATGTCATTCTATTCTATAATTAAATTCTGACAAAATTTTGATTTTTTAATAATTTTTATTAAAATAATATTTCAATATTATTGTATACTTCCAAAAGATCTCCATATTCATCAAAATTTGTTTCATCAAAATTAAAATTGATAGTTTAATTTATATATTTTTAAACATTTATATATCATTATGTTTTATACTGATAAAATTTTTATTATGGGTTTATTGTGCCACAAATTTTTTGCAAGTGATACTCCTTATCAAAATATTTCAAAGATTTTGTAGATGATCTATTCCTGGCTCTTGGTCTGGTGTGCTAGCTAACCACAGAAAGTATTGGGCTAAAATGCAATAATAAATTAACATCAAGGATTTAAATTAAACTATCTTTGCTTTCAAATTACGGCGTATTGATAATTGAACTCATAGCCTAAGTAATTTGGGTTCTTATATATCTCATTTGAGTTTAAAATATTCCATGCTTGATTTTCACTGCTCTCCCACAATAATATCTTCTAAAAATAATTCCTAATTTAACTGCCTTCGTTGGGGGCAAAACAAAAAAATCTTACGACGCCCTATATCTCTTGGAAATTGTTTTCAGGAGTGACTCAAAAAATAGTGATAGACATCCACTCATCACTCTTATCACCATAGGACTGAAATAGAGAAATAAACTATTTGGAAAGGTAAAAAAACACACACTCTCTCTCGCACACTTGCTATATAAAGAGCAAGCACACTCCTCACTGGGTCTTAATTTTCTCTTGCTTTCGTGTGATGTTTTGACAAGAATATTATAAATTCATAGTATTTAAGCAATTTCCTTACATTATAATTAAGCAAGTTTCTATGTATGACTTTACTTTTTGTCTTTGAAGTTTTCTCACATCCTGGTACGAAATATCCTCACTCAATATATGACGAATTGACTCTTTAAAACATTTCTTGCGCATTATTTTTTCTTCATAAGCACACAAATTTTGTAAAATTTTTTTCCTTTGATAAGAAAAATATCAAAATTGTGTTGAAATGTAGTATTTCTTTTTGTTTTATTATTTAAAATAATATATAACTAGTAAAATAAAATTAATGTGCAAATTAAATTTTATTGTTTAGCCTTAGGAAGCGAATTCGACATTTGATAAACAATATACCCCACATCCAAACCACCAGCATTTATGCCACTTTCAATGTAATTCAGGGGTTCTGGCTTCTATATTTAAGTAATCGTTGACTTCTCAAAGGAGCTTCCCAAGTATCTCCACGATCATTTACACGTAAGAAAATTTTATTTTATTTTTTAAAGAAATTAAGTAACTTTGTCCTTATAAAACTATATTGGTTATTGGGTTAAATAGGCCCATGCAGACCAAAAGTTATATAATTTCATAGTCATGACGTTTCACCTAATATTCCTGATGATAATACTAATAGAAAACGGTAATCCAATTCAATTCGAAGTTTGATCAGACGTTAGGCCTAAGACATTTCATGTTCCCTCCTAGGGGAATTATACAGCAAGTTAAGGGTCCCAACTCCCATTGGCTTTGTATGTGAAGACTTAATTGATGGAGTAAGCACTACATTACATGTGCACAATGAATGGCTGGAAAGAGATCTAAACAAAGGATGATAGGTGAACCATCATGCATTTTACATAAATGCACATATATGTTCTCCTCTTTGATATGTTACATTCATATATAGGCGAGTAGGACAATGCATTAACTATATCCTGAGGGTTTTTGACCTCAAAATATACAGAAACCTCATGCGGTTTCTCTCCCTTTTTCTCTATAAATAAATAAAAATCACCAATCTTATTGAATTGTTATTTTGGGCATTACTTATGAACCCATATCATAGTGAGTGAATTTAATTTTCTCAATTTCAAAACTTGGCTCCTTCTTAAGGATCTTAAGACGCTGTCATGAGACTCCACCATATGTCAAGAGACTAGTGGGAACAAGCTGGAGTTCCAAGATGAGTGGGCCATGCAATTTGTTACCTCAACATCCAAATCCATGTTGATATGTGTAACTCTCAAGCAACTTAAGTTTTGGGAATGGATTACATTGCTTGAATAATTGAAGTAGGTGAGGCTTTGAATAAAAATCTTAAATATATATGAAATAATTGCAGTTTATAACTTTCTTCAAGAAATGTTAGTACCACTTTTTATATATCTTTATTCTTAAATATGGTTGAGAATAGTACTCTAATTTTTCTCTCTCTAACTTAATATTTGTCGACAACCTCAAGGTATCCTTTAAAAATGCTCCAAAAAAAATGTCCAAATAATATTACTCCTTCCATTATTACTTTAATACACTGATATCTGAAATATTATCGTGATTAATCACTATTGTTTTTGTTAAGTGTTATTTTGCTTTAAACAATTTTTTCCTTTGTAAATTAAATTGCGACAATTGCCACAATCATTTCTCCCTTTTGACAGCAGGCTGCAAGCCTTAAAATATTATAACTGCAGTTTTGAAACTTTACCATGAATAATTTATTCACGAAATCCCGAGTCTAAATAACCTAGAGAAAACGCACAGTTTTCAGCTAATTTCATGTTGGATTATAAAGCGAAAATTGATCTACTAAGCCAACTAGGTTAATAAAATCAGCATTTCCTTTGAATGAAATAGGTTAGATTGCGTGCTGAGTATACTACTGCATCAATTTGTAACAATGAGGGGTGAAGGTCTATAAACATTAATTTTATGTAGTTCTGAACCCATACATAAACAACTTCCTCAAACCGAAGAACTTAACTTTTAAAGTACCAAATTAGGAGACTCCATGATAACTAGTGAAAATGTATTATTTTCCCCTATATTTGTGTATTGAATTTTTCTAAATTTATTCTCATAATGATGATTTTTTTGAATTAATTTAATAAATCTTAATTATTGATACTTTTATTGAGAAATTAATTATTTTGAGTTTAATTGGTAAATATTATCATTGAATTTATTTGATTGCAGAATTGGTTTTTAGCATCAATTGTTTGAAGATTAGAGGGGAACAACTGGTTAAGGATTTGAAGATTTGGAAGAATAAAAAGAGAATTTTTGAAAGATTTTGATTTGAGTCAAAAAAGGAATTCCTAAAGATTTGAATCTTTTATTTTTTATAAATACAATTATAATTGCTTGGAGAGAAGGGGAGAGCTTAAGAGGAAGATACAAGGAATAATGACTTTTCTACAGTTTAGGTTTTTTTCTTTTTTGATGTTTCTTTAATTTTCTTTAAGTGTTAGGGTGATGTAGCTCGGTAGAACAAATTATATATTCTTGATTTTTAATTTAATTTTCTTTTTCAATTAATTGAGTAATTTTTAGTTTTCTTTAATATTTTAGTAGAATTGGCCACTCTCTTTAAATATTTTATGGTTTTATATTGTCAATGCCAATTAATCGCTTAAAATAATAAGCCAACCTTAAAATTGCCATGAACTCGTGAAAGTAGCTAGAAATAGAAATACTCATTTGTGTGGTCAGCTGGTGAATTCTTTATTCTTCTCCCCTTAGATAAATTTAGAATAATATTAAGCCATTAATTTATTCAATTTATTTTAAGAGGGATTACAATATCAAGTCATTGAATTGTAATTACAAGTTTGAGAAATTCACCAGCTTAATTTAATTGAATTAGGAATTAGATTTTAATTAGATAATATATAGTTTGGGGGAGACCAAGTGAAAACAAACCTGACATCATTTTATCGTGCTTGCTTATTCTATTTTATTTTCTCTTTATCTTATTTATTCTCAATTTTCATATTTTCGATTGCTTCAAATAGTAAATCAAGCTTTCTAAACGAATTGATGCTTGATTTACAATTTCTCGTGGGAAATGACAATTTGATACTCACTTTTTTTATTACTTGTTACTCTGTACACTTCAGTTGGATTTGTGTTGTGGGACTCGAAAAATTGTCCAAAGTATGGGAAGCAAATAGAGCTCTCCATCTCATATACCTAACAAAACAAGAGCTTTCAACAACAAAACAGAACTTTCACAAGAAGGTGAGTAATCAAAGAGAATAATGAAAAGTTTTTTTTGTTTTTTAATAAAGTAAAATCAAATGAAATAAAGAAAAAAATATTTTTATTTTTGAAAAACAAAAAATATACTAGAAAAATAAAAACAAAAGCAAAAAAAACCTAAATTAGCAACAACTAAACTACTAGTGATATTGATTAAAACAATCCTAGCAACGTCTATACAAAACTTTGTTAGCCAATTTTAGTAAATCATCTTCCTGCAAGTATACTGGTCAAAAAGTAATAAAAAACGAAAGCACGACATTATCGCTCCTACGAGGATTGTAAATTAAGTACTCAATTCATTTAGAGCATACTATTCTGAGCAATCAAAAATATGAAAATTGAGAATAAAAAATAAAATAAAGGAAAATAATAAAATAAAATGAGCAAACGATAAAATTAATAAATAAAAAAACAAGCGTTAGGGTGTGATTTCACTTGGTTTCCCAAACTGTGTATTACCTAATTAAAATCTAATTCCTAATTCAATTAAATTGCTGGTCGAATTTCTCAAACTTGTAATTACAATTCAACGGCTTGATATTGTAAGACTCTTAAAATAAATTGAATAAATTAATGGCTTAATATTATTCTAAATTTATCTAAGGATGAAGAATAAGAATTCTTATGATCACATAAATGAGTACTTCTATATTTAGCTATAGTAATTCATGGCAATTTTTAGATTAGCTTGTTTTATACGGTGAATTGGCATTCAGCAATATAAAATCATAGAATATTCAAAGGAGTGGCCAATTCCTAGAAAGCATTAAGAACACTAAAAATTACTCAATTAAATTAAAAATAAAAAATATATAATTTGTTTCTCCAAGATATATCACCCTAACACCTAAAGAAAACTAAAAAAATATAAAAAAAGAAAAGAACCTAAACTATAGAAAAGTCATTATTCCTTATCTCCCTTTTCAACTCTCCCATTCTCTCAATAATTACAATTATTTATAAAAGAAGAAAAATATTCAAATCTTTAGAATCCCTTCTTTGACTGAAATTAAATATTTCAAAAATTCTCTTTTTGTTCTTCTAAATCTTCAAATCATTATCCAATTGTTCCCCTCTAATCTTCAAATAATTGATACTAAAAATCAATTCGTGTAATCAAATAAATTTAGTAAGAATATTTGTCAATTAAACTCAAAATAATTAATTTCTCACTAAAAGTATTAATAATTAAGATTTGTTAAATTAATTCAAGAAAATCATCATTATAAGAATAAATTTGAAAAAATTCAATACACAAATAGGGTAAAAATAATATATTTTTACCGGTTATAACACCCTCACACTTGAATTTTTGCTTGGTAAAAAGGATAAGAAGGGGACATCTCAAAACTTTTCTATTACTAGGTACCAACTAAAATTATATGCAATATAGACAGTAGTGGATTCATAAATGTCAACTTTAACGTAAGCTTGCAAAATCACACCAAAGGTTTCATCTTGATGAAATACTAATAAACTCTAATCAATTTAAGCAAGGGTAAGATGGCTCAAATCAAGTTCTATTATGGACTCTCTAAAAGGAATACAAATTAGGCGCACGACAATTGTTTTTTTAAATTGACCAATGGGAAAAAAATAAAATACAGACCACATATTTAGCACATTTAATTTAAATTTAATTTTTAGGCCTTGACTGACTCTAAATGTTTTGTCTCACAGTAACTCTTTAGAGGGATATTTGATCAATGACTACCGTTTCAATTGGCCCAAAGTATTAGGTGATAAAGCACCCTCGAATCTACTTACTCAAGTCATCCAATGGCATAAATGCACCACAAGTATATTTCCAAGATAAATGTTATGCATTATGCACAGCCCAAACTTTGATACTCAGAGCCTTAAGATTTTTATAGCCTTTGGCACTTTCCCAATTTTTATTTTCTTTGATTTTTTTTTTTGGGCTTGTTAAAAAAAAAAAATCCAATCACCACATGGACAATATTAGAAGCACAAATTAATCCAACTAGAAAGCCATTAAGAATAATGGAATGAGCCACAAGCTTACACAAAGCTTAAAGATATTCTAACAAATTAGTAAATCAAAAGATAGAAATATTGATGAATTAAAATAATTTTGGGAAAACTTTGATATTTATCACCACAAACAATTAACTGCCAATTTATGCCACTGACCCAATGAAAAAAAAAGAAAATGAGATCACATATAACTAAGAAGACACGACACAAAAACTAAACTAAAAGCCAAATAAATTAAATTAAATAATAAAAATAAAATACTAAACTAAATAAGAAAAATAAAATAAATAGAAAGGAAAATAAAACTAAAAAGAAAAAAGGATAGCAGAGTACTCCTCTAATTTTGTTTAGCACTCAGTTGATTTTAGTAGTCATATTTGATTTTTTTTTTTTGGTGGGCGCTATAGCACTAACTTCTCCAGCAACAACTTCTTCCAAAACTTCAATATCTTGACTACCTGAAACCAAAACTAAGCACACAAACAAAAATGCCTAAAAAAGTAAATAATGAAATAATTGAGAAAAAAGTAAACTAATTAAAAGGAAAAGATATAAGCTTGGGTTGCCTCCAAGAAGTCGCTTATTTATGGTCTTAACTAGACTTTACATCCTATGCCTGGATACCATATTAGAATCACAAATTTTCTCACTGCTTCTTTGACTTTGTGCGGCAGCCTCCTCTTTTTAGATAATAGCTTCTTCTTAAATGTTTGCTAATAAAGCCTGGGCTTCCGTGACTTCAAAGCAATTGAACTTTCTAAGAACCAAGAAGTCTATTAATCTGCCTTTTTCTCAAGTACATGGGACTTTATGTATAAGTTGATCTCCTGTGGCTCATCCCATTCCTTTTCCTTTACCTCCTTCTCATTTGTCTCTTTATCTTTCTCCTTATCATAATTTTCTTTTAGCTCTATTGTTTGCTCCTTTTTTCGCCTCTTCACTCATTTTAATTTCATCTTCTTCCACCACTTTCATTCATGAAAGTGATAGCAAAGACATGGCTCATTTGAAATTGGAGTAGTATCACTAGATAGAGTTTCCTATGGCATCTCGTAAATTTGCTCAGTAGATTTGGCCAATTTGTACCTTTGAAATAGTTCTCGGGACGCGTGCCTCCTTGGGTTCTTGATGTTTGCTTTATTCTCTTCCATAATTACAACATTTAGTGGGCAAGCTTTTCAATGACTATCTCCCAATCAGCCTTCTTTTCTTGAAGAGGGATGGAGGTTAATATGGATCGATGAGCAAACTTCAATCATGCACCTTCCATTCAAATGATCTCCTCCACAAAAGTCACATACCAATGGAGGGAAGTACGCAGGTGGCTTCAAATGTGGGTACTGTGCATAAAATAGTGCATATTAAATGGTTTACTCCACAAAAGTCACATCTCAATGGAAGATGATCTAAAACTCCAATACACATTTGTGCGATTTGTGTCATGAACTCGTAAAATCTGTCCAAGAACCCTTTATAAGCAAAGAATGGAGCTTCTATCTCAAATACCTACCAAAACAAAAGCTAACAGCAAAATAGAACTTCACGAGAAGGTGAGTAATCAAAGAGAATAATGAAAAGTTTTTTTTTTGTTTTTTTTTAATAAAATAAAATCAAATGAAACAAAAAAAATATTTTTTATTTTTTGAAAAATGAAAATAAAAAAATAATAGAAAAAATAAAACAAAAACAAAAAAAAAACCCCAAATTAGCAACAACTAAGCTACTAATGATATTGATTAAAACAATTCACAATCGACAATTAAAAACTTGTAAGCCAATTTTAGCAAATCACTATGCAAAGTATACCAAGTCACAAGTAATAAATAAAAAATGAGTACATGATTGTCGTTCTCACAAGAATTATAAATCAAGTACCAATTCGATTAGAGTAGTTACTATCTGAGTAATCGAAAATATGAAAATTGAGAATAAAAATAAAATAAAATAAAATGAGAAAACGATAAAATTAATAAATAAAAAGATTGGTGTTAAGGTATGATTTCACTTGGTTTCCCAAACTATGTATTACCTAATTGAATTCTAATTCCTAATTCAATTAAATTATTGGTCAAATCTCTCAAACTTGTAATTACAATTCAATGGCTTGATAATGTAATCCTCTTAAAATAAATTGAATAAATTAATGCCTTAATATTATTCTAAATTTATCTAAGGATGAAGAATAGGAATTTCTATGACCACACAAATGAGTACTTCTATTTTTAGCTACTCTAATTCATGGCAATTTTTAGATTGACTTATTTTATACAATGAATTAGCATTCAGCAATATAAAACTATAGAATATTCAAAGGAGTGGCTAATTCAGAGAAAGCATTAACATTAAAAATTACTTAATTAATTGAAAAAGAAAATTAAATTAAAAATCAAGAATACATAATTTATTCTACTAAGTTACATCACCCTAACACCTAAAAAAAACTTAAAAAATATTAAAAAAAAAATAAAAAAACCTTAACCGTATAAAAGTCATTATTCTTTATCTCCATCTTCAACTCTCCCCTTCTTTCAATAATTACAATTATTTATAATATTATTAGACTCAATTTTAATAGTAGAGCTCCGCCCACTCTCCTGGGGAAGACAAATTAAAATGATTCACAATGAGAGATATTAAAAACAAAAGATTAGGTTACCTGATTAAAATTTGAACTTTTGTAATTTCATCTATTAAAGGCTAAATTTGAGATAGGGCCCTCTTTCATCTCATCAATCAAATTCCTCCCTTCCCTACCGTCCCAAAATCAGAGACAGGATTTGTTACTATTAACACGATTTGATAGAAACAAACAACCACTGCAGATATATGAAAAAAAAAAAAATTAAGAGCCGTGGTTTTAAAGAACTGAGAAACTCAGAAAACATTGGTCGCTGAAATGACAATAATAATGGAGCCCCAAATAAGCGCAAACAGAGACAAGAATGGCCAGGATATATGGCAGAAGCCACAATTGACATGCTTGGCATTTACATATGTAATACCAAATGGGCTTCGCTGAGCTGTTTATGTTACCCTAGCTTCAATTTCCATTTCATTTTCTCGGTTAGACACTGTACTTCACCTTTTTGAATTTCGTGTCCTTATTTTGTGGAGGACAGTAACTTATAGTTAGGGTTTAGGGTTAGTGTAACCCTAACTATAAGTTACTGTCATATATATGTGTGTGTGTGTGTGTGTGTGTGTGTGTGTGTGTGATAATTCTTGTCTTGCAACTATATATATAATCATTATCAAAACACAAATGGTTGTTTAATTCACTATCATAATGATGATGATGATAGCAAAAACATTTCCTTGCGCAGGGCAAAATTGATCTAGTAAATAAGTCAATGGTCATTCCACTCTATGGTTTAACATAATGCTAATTGGTAATGACATAAAACTAATTTGTGGACAGTTTTTGTAATCATATGTCATTTGTGTTATATATTAGTAACAATATTTCTTGATATTGAACTCATACCATTTAGTAGTGCTCAGCTTAGTTACACAGCCCACTTTTGTAATTTTTCGTGGCTGTACAGCCATTGATGCCACTAACAGTATTCTTTAAATTAGATACTGAGCTGTAAATTAGACAGGCTGCTATCAAAGTGAAGCGATGTATCGCTCCAAAAGGTCATATATATTGCATTATATAACTATACTGCAGCAATACTAAAGTGCCCATGACATAAACCTACAAAAGTGGACCAAGTTCAGAATACAAAACTTCTAAGGAGAAATCTTGATCTGTTCTATATATAATTTGACACTTTCAACTTTGTGAGTTATGATTGTTTTTAACTTTCACTACATTTTTAATGAAATGGCTTAAAATGTAAAATCATTAAGAGAACTGAGCTAAGACTTTTTCTTACTCAGATAACACTTAAGAAGTCAGCAATGGTGTTTGCCTCCCATTTCTGTGTCAGCATGGACTTAGTATCAGGCATCATTAATTAGTCTTTTATACAACAAATTTAATTAGTACTAATCAATTATAAGATGTAGTAAGAGAGCACCCTATGACTACGAGTACTATTAATTGAGTTTTCCTTCTATTTCTCAATGCTATAGAGGGACTAGCCAGCCTGTAAGCACCCTAACCAGCCTCTAGTTACATCTTTAACAATTAATTAAACCACTTATAATAGTACCTTCAAAAGTACTATCAAGTGAGTGTTGCTTCTATTTCTCAATGCTATAAGGACTATAAATTGTCTCATTTATGAAGAACGTACAGATGGAAAGCAACTGTTGATAGAATGAAACCATGCATGTTGATTGTATGAGGGGATTGACTTTCTTTGTCACGGAGATAATTATACAGAGACACATTCTGAGGAACATGAACAAAAAGAGAAATGAAAAGTAACCCGATTTTAATATTGGTCCCCTCCTACGAGGCACTGATGGTGAAAGAGAAATGCGTGAACAAACACGATAGTCCACAATTTAAGAAAGGAGGACTTCTTTTCTTGCCATGAATTGTTTGAATCCACAGATGAAAAATAACTGCCATAAGAAAGTGCCGATGGAAACATTATGTGAAAGGAAATAAACTACTAAACAGAGTAATGTACAAAAGCAAGGGAAAAGAACATGAAGGTTACTGTGACTTTAATGGGGAGAGAAAGGATGAACAACATCCACCTGCCAAGTTGTCCCTTACCGAGGGTGTTTAAAGAGAAATGCTTGGATGATACTGGAGCACCATATGACTATACTCACAGCCAATAATATCACAGCATTTTAGATAAAAGTGTAAGTTAGTGGTAGATCCCATCTAAAATATTGTGATATTATTAACTATGAGCATAGCTATGTGATACTTCATGATCACTGAAGTATTTCTCGTGTTTAGAACTTTTAAGCAATAATTGGAGTCATGATGGACATGAGAGTCAAAAAAGAAAATGAAATGCAGAAGTGTTGTGATATGATTTGATTAGAGAGTGAAGAATAATATATATATTTGTCGGGGATTGGAATTATGCGAGACTGGGATTAAAAAATGAGGACAAAGTTCTCATTGCATTTTAGTTTGTATTAATTTTTTTTTTTTTTTTTTGTTTTACAAAAGAGGAATCAGAATCGAAGGAGGAGGAAGGATTTATAAAGATTTCCCTTTTAAGATTGATGAGATCAAGCTAGATTCCTGGGGGTCAGTGTGTGTGGGAAAAGGAAAAAGAAAAAGAAGATGTTGTTACATTAATAATCATTTATAATACTTTTGTTTTTATATCATTTACTTGCAAATGAGTTAATTTCTTATTTATCTTTGCTTTGAAGAATGACACTTATGATTTTTAACTTGTATTTTTTATCTTTCAAAAAAGAGCCATGCTACATAACTGGAACTGTTGGCAGAATTTTTTAAGATTCAAGGAAAATGATAGGCTAAGTGGAGTAAAATTGCACATCCATACAAAGAGTAAACATCATGTTACATCATTTGAACAAAAGATAGAATTATGGTTGTTTAGTATTTTACATTAAAAAGTTCCAATTCGAATTTGCAATTGAGCCCAATCTTAGCTTGTCTCCTATATATCTCATTAAATCTAAGATATTTTATGTCTCACTTCCATTTCTTCTCCTACCTTTGTTAAAAATAAATAAAATTCCAATGCGAATTCAAATAATCTTGTAATTTAATCACGTATCTAATCTTTTTCTATTTTAATATAGTTTCATAAGAGTTAAAATAAAATCTGTAAAATGTGCAAGATGACCAATTATCATTATAGTGTAATATTCAGAGTGTATATGACATACATTAAAAATTTAAAAATAACTTAGACAAAAGCATTGACAACGTACTAAGCTTCTTCATAATGTTGTTATTCACACATTATTTTTATGATGATCATCAAATTTTATATGTAAGTCGTGATATAATTATGTTAATTACTATATAATATATGTTGATTATCACTAGTAATAATATAATATTATCTCTAATTAATTGCTATATTATACACATTAACTGATTAACTACAAATTATTTTTATGCTGATCAACAATGTAAATATGATGCACAAATTTTTTCATTTAATGTTATGAATGTTACGTTAAGCGAGTGTGTCTGTGTACATTCCTTCTCAAAGCTAGCTAGGTAAGAGAGATAAAGAATATATTGGGGAATGAAAGTCTCCGATGATTCTGCCGGACCCTACTTTTTTGACTCTTTCAATTCCAAACTAACAGAAAATATACATTATATAGGTAAAGAGATTTTCAATCCAAACATGCATATTGTGTTTTGTTCACCATCCAGTGCAGTATATTAAAGAGCTAATTTCAACATTCTCGTGGATCCAAACCCACACACACACAATATATATATATATATATACACGGTCTCGATCAGCCGTGCCAAACTCCCATTTCGACGTGATTCATATTAGCTTTTCGTTTTGGCCCCACCTCTGTTCCGTATCCTAATATAACTTTGGAAACACTTTTGCTTCTTCTATCTTCTCATTAGATATTCTTACATGGATATAAATTTAATAATATTATTATTTTGAAATAAAGAATTAATATTAAATGTACATAATATAAAGAGAAACATAAAGTATTTGACAATGATAAGTAGACTAAAATTTTGTGTTTCTATTTATAGTATTCATTCTTAAGAACAAAATATGTGTTTCTATTTATAGTATTTATTCTTAAGAACAAAATATATAATTTTACTCCAAATTCAATACCTTTACAATAAAATTAAGTTTTTTAAATTTTATTTAAGATATATCTACTTTCTTATAAATCTCAATTATTATCAATGTGTCTAAATGTAAAGTATTAAGTTTATATTTATGCAATATTTTTTTTTTGAATAAATTTATACAATATATTTTTTTCTCTTCATATAATATATATTCTTAATTACTTATATATATATATATATATATATATATATATATATATATATATATGTGCGTGGATGGAGAGAGAGAGAGAGAGAGAGCAAAAGAGCTTTCTGTGATTCCCAAAACAAAGAGAGCATTATGGGAAGGTCCTTGTTCTTTCTCTGCCTGGTCTGATGACACGTAAACTGCTCTCATTTTCGCCAAAGCAGCAAAGCTCCCCTCAGCACCACCATCACCAAAACTATGGTAACTCCCTTTCCTTTCCTTTTCCTAAAGTTATATAGATATATCTCCCTTTTAATATTTTGCATGGGGGAATGTTTTCAATCTGTCTTTTTCTTCCATTGTGGTAAAGCAACTCCTAAACATAACATGCCTATGTAATACGTCATGCAATATATAAAATATACTGCCCAACCTCACTTTTAATTTTGGGTAAGCATAGACATTCTTTCTTTTTATTCTTGGTTAAAAAGAACGTGCCTATGTAATTCCACTATGCCATGCATTCCTCCAGGCCAGTAATAATCACTTCCGTAATAAATTAAACTAAACAAACTGTGCTACAGCTCTCGAATATTTTCCTATAATTGTGACAGCTTCTCACTCTCACTAGAGAGAAAAA
Organism: Pterocarpus macrocarpus; assembly: GCA_031439585.1. Classification (NCBI taxonomy): domain Eukaryota; kingdom Viridiplantae; phylum Streptophyta; class Magnoliopsida; order Fabales; family Fabaceae; genus Pterocarpus; species Pterocarpus macrocarpus. The sequence goes on from JAVHNN010000131.1 coordinate 26,900, forward strand.
TTTATCTATGCAGGGAAGTCTTAAGCACAAATCAACATGGTATTATAAATTAATCTATATTATCAAGCGGGGAAAGCTATACAACACCTACATGTCTAGTTCCAAATTAGCTATGCCTATGTGTACAGCCACACACAAATAGACAATTAAATAATTTAGCTGCAGCTGATACATTGGCTCAATTATGGTAATTAAATCGGGCAAATTGAAAATTAAGAAAGTCATTGGCCTGATCACGTGACAAATTTAATATCTTTGCAGTACAGCAGTGCTTTGTTCTCTGAGTTTCACCACTTTTTAGGCTTCTAGCTATATTTAACAAACTTCGATTAGACCTACCTGACTAAATGATAATGTTTCCTAACCTTAAGGAGAGCATCTCGGTGATCCTACCGGCGGAAGCGCTATAAGAATTACTAAAATTAACGTTTTAGGTTCCCAGAACTTTTTAAAAGAACCACTAAGTAAAGAGGAAAATATAGGCACTCGTGAATCTGTTCATTTTCAGAATGTACCTTGCTAGTTCGGACTATTCAGTGGCATGCATTGGAAAGTTACAAGGAGGACCCAAAAAATGTATCTTTGGATTTTAATGATGAAAAATGTTAGAAAGTCAGAATTTCTATTTGAATTTCTTTGTTATAATAATATACCATGTAAGTTAACTTTGAGATGAGTAAGTGAGCAATAGATCCCTTTTTTTATTTTTGGTACAAAAGATTGTGGAAAAAATTGCTCTCATAATTTAAAAAAATTTAGTATTTACAGTTGCTTTCTCTCCTAACAACAAGTGTACTTATCAAAATTTGAACTTGTGCTCTCATCTTTACGAGGGATGCTTCCCAATCCTCCAATAGCTTGTTGATAGCAACTACCCTTGTTTTGGGTAAAAAGAATTTGATAATTTTTCATTACTTTTTAATTATTCTTCTTTAGATTGGCTTGTTTTAAGTAATCTTTCTCTACGTTAAACTACGGACTGGCTCAAAATTTTACAGTCTCTATAATTTCTTGACCATCTTTATAAAAATTACAATTTGGATAATAAACTTCATCCAAATCTTAATATAGTGTCCAAAGTTTTCTTTGTATATGATCAGTGTTAACCAAAATCACCAATATCAACCCAATCCAATAATATCTTTATGTAAATGAGCTAGATACTCGAATGCAAGTAATAGTTCCAAATTCTCACTACATTTAACCTGATATTACATGTTTGTGCAACAAAATCTTCAATAATTGAGACACGTAACCGATAAGAGTTGACTTATCTAAACGGCCTGATATTTATGTATTGTGATGAGTTGGGTTTGATTATTAGTTTTCTTCTATTGGTAGCTAGTCTATCAATAATAAGCTCATATGCACGCATTGATCATGGATTGAAGTAAGTTTTACCCCAACATGAATTTTATTTACTAAAAAAATAAGGTTAATCTAATCATTGTCCTAAGAACATTAGTTAAAAAATAAATAAAAAAAAAAAAAGAAACTTTACATTGAAAAAGTAAAACTTTTAAATTGTCAAGGCATTGAATGCATTAAAAATTCAAAAATTTTCCTTTTCTTGATTCTTTAACCAATGCCCTTAGCAAAATCCAAAAAATAATAATTGAGAATGTTGTGCCAGTCAAAACCTAGTTGCTATTTGGATAAGTTGAATAATCTTTTCCGACATTGCTAAATAGCCTTGATTAAAAATTCTAATTATTCAAATATTCTAAGGATTTTACATTAAAGAATTGAGAATGAAAAATAAAATATTTAATAGATTAAAAAATTTAAAATTTTAAGTTATCTTTTAATACTTTTTTGTTTTCTATTTTTAATAAATGATCTTAAAAAACTAGTTTAAAAAATTCATATCGTAAATATTCTTCATTTAATCATTTTAGGTATCTTGAAAAAAGTAAAAAATTTGTTTTTAAATTTTTTGATATTTTTATTTAATAATTTATACCATAATATTCTTTTGGTATTGCTACACCACTTGTGAGCAAATTTTTATTTTTATTTTTTAATGAATTGATTGAGCTCGGCATTAATTCTCTTCCATTCGTACCTGACTGTGCGCTGCTATCTAGCAATTCTATTGGACCACGAGGAATTACTATAACTTTCATTTTGTACACATTTCGAAGAATATCTTAGAAAATTAAAGTAAGGAGGGCAAGGGGGTAGGGATGTCTGTAAAACCTGTGACATTTTTTATTGATTTCACATGCCAAATTTATCTGATAAATATTTGGCCATTCCCGATTTTCTCTGGGCTTTACTTGCATCTTGTGGATTTTGAACGAAATCGCAGACGCCAAAGTCCAATTATTATTGATTAAAAGTTAATTAACGTTGAAGGGGGACCATAATTAATTATCATTGCCGTGCAAATCGTGACATGCAAAGTCAAACACCTTGATAGTTGTAAAATTTGTCCTTTGAAGATTATTAGTTTGGTGGATGAAACCTATATAAGTTGTAGCCCCCTAGGCTTTGTCATATAAGTACATTCTAGATATAACAAGGTAAAATTTTAAAGGATTTTATTTTAAAGAATTTTGTTAATCAGTGTCTTAATGCTCAAGGAATTAAAAAAGAGGGGGAGCTCTAATTAAGAGTTCTTAAAGTTTTAATGCACTAAATTTATTGAAAACTTTTTAACTTTTTTCCTTAAGGCCTTAGCAGTGCCTGATTAAAATATCCAATCTTAAAATAATACGACACGCACCGCATGCCTGTGCAGCTGCTCATACTTTAAAATATGAAGTTTAACAGAAAATAAAAAAGTGAACAGGACCCTTTAAAAAAAATTCAATAAAATTATGTATTTGATTCTGCAGTGAATGGGAAAGGTGACTCAAAATCTTAACTGAGAATGATATGCAAAAGCTGCTAATTAACTTCAGTTACACTCAAAGGCCCTTGAACACCAGCAACATTTAAATATTTGAAGTGTTGATTTTTCCAGTTAACACCACCATCTTTGCTGTGTGCCTGCATTAAAAGAGTTCAACTTTATTACTCATTGAAATGGCATGTTCCACAATGAAACATGAAAATTTGCCACAAGTGGCTAAACGATGGTTGGACAAAGTAATCTCCAAAATAATTGTTTCATGACTCATAAGCTTGAATTTTGGCAACTAGACCCAACAATCATGAATCTCTGATACAAATTGTCCTATCAATTGATGCACATGCATGTATAGCAAATGGGCCATTATCCCTTTTGTAACATAAAGGAAAACAAAATCACATATAGGGTTCTTTTCTTTTCTTTTATCCATATAAATTTAGCCTACAAAAGTATATCCTCTTTTCAAGAACTCCACCCACTGTCTCTATATTTCACCTTGAATACCTGACTAGTAAGTAGCGACTGCTGATGATGACCATCTTCATGCATGAATTACAAATTGAGCCTTTTGCTACAAGTTTTTGTCACAATATGAGGTAGAGTTTATACCACTGAGATAAATTGTAAGCAACAGTTGAGGGGATTCCTTTCGAATATCTTATTAACTGTTCTATATATATTCCCAAAGAATTCACAGCTTCATATTTAACACTCACCAAATTTAATCTCACCCTGGCAGCATAGCTAGTTGCTATACGCGTATGTAACATTTATTAACCTTTGAAGAAAGAGAACAAGAGAAAAGAAACAATTGAGAAAGACATGTCAAAGTCCACTTTTGTTGTGAGGTGTGAGGAATTGAAGAAAAGGAACTGGGTCCAAATTTCCATCCCCATTGACAAGCGAATATAATGAAGGTGAAAGACCACCACCCAAAGAATGTACCTCGCTGTGTCCGCCACCTACATGCCTATCCCAACCACCCCACTCTCCCATCAATCACAGAACTCTATCCACTACCTCTTTGCTCTTGTGTGTGTGTGTGTACATATATATATATATATATATATATATATATATCCCAAATTAATATAACGCCACTATAATATATACTTGTCCTTTTCCAATTTTTTATGTCAGTAAT
>JAVHNN010000132.1:0-30001 GCA_031439585.1 Pterocarpus macrocarpus
AAGAATGGCTTTAATTACCATAAAGATATTCGGAGAATTTTGATAGAATGACTTGTGTTATTTCATTGCAGTAGCAATGTTTAAATATTACCTATAGATGAGCAAGGTTGCTCACAATCACTAATTGACAATAAATTACTATCAATAATTGACTAAAAAATAAGTTGCAAAATAAAGGAATGTTGCAGATATTGATTGCAGAAAATCACTGATTATGTTCAATGATTATGTTCCCTTATTATTTACCAAATCGCCGGAATTGTGGTGTTGTAGCTTGCTCCCCCTGCTCAACACCTTCTCCATCTCTAGCATCATCAATAGCTGACTCATTATCGAACCCATGTTCATGTAACTCTCTTTCTTCTGTGGCATTTTTCTAGGAGAAAAGACCGGGGTAAAATCAACCTTAGCACCAGATTTATTTTTGGTTTTTCAATCATAAAATCCAACATAATTTCTTGCTCATAGAACACTACGCCTCTACTTCTAATTATCCTCCTCTTTTCTGGATCCCAAAGCCTCAGAGCCAAATTCCTTATCTTTGTAGCCCAAAAGTATGCAAGGAATGACTTTATTATCAAGCTTTTGTCTCTGCTTCTTACTTGCATGAGAAAAGGCTTTAAATCCAAACAATCACAAATGAAAGTAACTAATATCATATATGGACTATACTCTATTAGAAATGTCAAAGCCTGAAGAAATAAATAGAGATCTATTAATCAGGTAGCATGTGGTTTGAGTAGCTTCACCCAAAATGGCTTAGGTATCTTAGCCATTCTCAACATACATCTAACTTTCCCTATAATGGTTCTGTTGATTCTTTTGGCCACACCATTATGCTGTGGGGTGCCAGGAACTATCTTCTCATGCATGATGCCATGTTTAGAGCAATAATTTTGAATTCATGGGAAGTATATTCACCTCCATTGTCATTGCGAAGACACTTCAAATGTTTCCCGGCTTCTCTCTCCACCATGGTATGAAACTTTTCAAAGTATTGAAACACTTGGTCTTTCTTCTTCAAGAAGCACACCCACACTTATCGTGAAGCATTATCAATAAATGTCACAAACTATCTACTACCACCCAGAGCCTCCACCTCTATAGGGTCGTATACATCAAAGTAAACTATATCCAAATATTCTCTTTCAACTTTAATGTTTGGCTTAAAGGCACCCTATGATGCTTGCCAAATAAACAATGATCACAAGGATTTAGCTTTGTACCTTCGAGAAAAGGAATAAGGGATTGCCTAGCCAAAATCTACAATCCTTTTTCACTTAAATGAGCCAGTCTTTTATGCCATAAATTTGGCAAAGCATCATCATCCTCTACTACATTCAACCTTCCTATCTGCTTGACTTGAGTCTTGTATAGTGTGTTATACACCATTCCCCTAGCAACAATTATTGAGCCTTTGGAAAGCTTCCATTTGTCATCACCAAAGTCAATGTGGTATCCAGTTAGATCCAAAGCATGCATAAAGATCAAATTTAGGCTTAAAACCAGGACATGTCACACAAAATGTTAGTGTACATCCGATATTAGTCTAAATGCACATATCACCAACTCCCACAATATCTGTATTGTTGCTATTACCCATCTTTACTTTGCCAAAGTCTCTGCTTTGTACACAACAAAGAATTTCTTGTTAGGAGTGGCATGATATGATGCTACTCAGTCAACGACCCACTCCAAACATGATTCTATAACATTGCACTCTTCTTATCCAAAAGAAATCAACATTACTTCCCCACCTATCACCGAAGTTATGGGATTTTCATCATCAGTTGTGTTCTAACTTCTCCAATTTTTCTTATCTCTATTCTTCCAAGCCTTACAATTCCTTTTGATATGTCCTTCTTCACTGCAATAGTAGTAATCAAACTTTCCTCTAGATTGGGACCGCAATTGATATTTGGATTTCCTTGACTTACTCTTACTTCTCCCCTTGTTCTCTGTGACAAGGGCTTAGGAATTATCTATATGCAAGTCTTTTCTTCTGGTTTCTTCATTGAACACACTGTCTTTGAGTTGGAATAAAGACAAATTTTCGTTCGAAGTAGAGTTGCTTAGTGACATCACCTAGGTGTCCCAGCTATCTAGCAAAGAGCTCAAAAGTAATAATGCTTGGAACTCATCATCTACCACTATCTTCATGATACTCAACTGATTTACGAAATCTTGGATGCCACTAAAGGTTTCAAAGAATAGATCTTCCATCTCTATACTCGATTTTTACTAACTTCCTAATTGCGAAAACTTTATTTTGTGCAATCTTTCTCTCGTAGAGATCCTTTAAATTCTTCCTTAGAGTATTGGCATCTATCTCTATGGCCACATGGTGGAACACACTAATATCCACCCACTGCCTAATTAATCTAATGGCCTTCCTATGTATCTTTTTCCAATCGTACATTGTCATATTGTCTCTCTTTGCTTCTCTCTTGTCCACGAGATCATATAGATCATCTTCCATTTTTGGCTTCCGAATGGAGTAATTTGCAGCTATCACCTTGATCATGGTGCCCGTATTCTCTTCCATTTAATTTACATAGCACAACCCAAAATTCAACTAGAGCTCTAATACCACTTGTTGGGCTCAAGGCTTAATTCTCAATGTAAATTAAATAATGTCGATGTGGCAATGAGCACCAAAGTAGGCTTGATAGAATTATATCTACCAATTCACACAAATAAGGGCAATAATAAATATGTGCAAAGCATTAAGTTAAAGAACACCAAATTTTGATGTGGAAACCCTTTATCAAGGGAAAAACCATGAGATAAACTTAGTAAATATTCCACTATATTAAGGATAATTATAATATATTCTTTCAATACTCTTTACATAAGAGGTAAATATAGTGTTTTCTAATGAGAACACTTCCATTCAAATACTATAATTTTATGATAATTGTGGTACTAAAGAGCACTAGAAATGATACCCAAATTTTACTTGGTGTATTTACTTGACATATTTACCCACATCCTACACTCTGAGATTTATTCATACTCCATTTTTCCTCTCACTCTCAAAGACTCTCAAAGACCAACACACTTTAAGGGAGCGTTTGGTATGAGGTAATTCATCTAGATTACTGATAATGTTTGATTGAATTACTTGGGCCTACAACATTACCTTATTTGGATGGGCAACATTACTAGCAATTTAGATTTTCAAGGTAATGTGGATTATCACCAATATAGTAATATAGATTGCCCCCTTAAAATGTGGTAATATGGATTACCACATTGGTGGTAATCTTCCTATTATTATTATTAAAAATTATTAGTATTATTATTGTTGTTGTTGTGGTTATTGCTGTTATTATTAAAAATAATATTATTATTGTTGTTGTTATTGATATTATTAAAAATAATATTAATTAATAATAATAATATTATTATTATCAATAAATAATAAATTATTATTAAAAATAAATATTATTATTAATTATTTATTATTATTATATTAATTTTATACATATATTACCTAATAATCTTTTAATATACCAAACAGAGTAATATAAATTATCACTTAGATTACCTATGCATATCAAAAAGATCGTGATTTAATATTACCAAAGAATTTTAAATGTGGCAATCTTTCTAAGTGGTAATCTATGTTACTGACAATCTTAGTAGGTTATATACCAAATGCTACCTAAGTCTCTCTGGCACAACTGCTTGATCTTGTAGCTCGCTCTATGCCTTCAAATGAGCAAATCCACCTCTATTTATAGAGGTTCTCCACAGTGTGAAAACACAGCAACAATTTGGCTCACAGGAAAAAATTTCTTCCGTCTCTCCACTGGCCTATTGTGTATTAGGTCATGAGAAAATAACTTCACGCATGCAGCAAAATTTTTTTCAACCTTCAACCAACTTTAATATTGGTAACAAATGCCATGTCTCATGGCTTTTCTTTCTTTGATTTCAAAGCCCACGGTTGGACCCACACTTTTGTGTAATTGTCTTGTGTCGAGAATTCTGGTTCTCAAAGTCTGTTTAAGAGCTATATATTAGCTCATCGAAGCTGATTTCTGAGTGAAATTTGTAAGTCACCTTATCTATAGATCAAGAATAAGTGAAGTATCTGTTGATATACTTTCCCTGAATGAAAAACATGCTTATATAAAAGAGGAAACACTCAGAAAATAAAGCATGAAATAATATAATATCATAGTTATTACAATTTGTAATGGATGGTCAGCTTGGCTTGGATTAGGAAAAGATAAATGACCAGAAATTCAGCAGGGCAACTGAACAATTTCAATAGATACCGCAGTAGAGTATCTCTAAGGGATCTATCTTCCTTTGTTTTTTTTTATTTCTCCCTCCTACCACTATCTGTAATCTGGATTTTTAACTGTAATTTGGGGAAACGGATCAATAGGACATGGGCTCTAGCTGCCTCGGCTAACATCCATTTAGTCCAATTCGATGACATACTTTCTTTTGGAGCACTAGTGTCATTTTGAAAATAGCAGCCATTACAAATCAGTTCATGTGTCTCAATACAAATACTTTAAGGCATCCAAATCTCTATAAAATTTCTTTCTTCTATATCGAGAGCAAAGGGATTGGGGAAAAGAAAATCTTTGTAGGTGTCAAGTATTCACTTTGGATTTGTTATGTATTCTTGAAGGATTCGATATGATGATGTCAGATGTGCAACTTGAAAGAATCAGAGAAGAAAGGGCCCTTCGGATTGCATTTTCTCTCCTTATTTTCCCTACTTATTTTCCTCATAATGATCCTCGAAGATATGCTTGCGTTCACATAGTATATGGAGGCAACAACGTTGAAAAAATGTTTCAGGTAACCAATTAACAAATAAAGATAAAACAGTTATGATTGTATGATTTATTATAGAATGTAAATGAATACTTTTATCTTCTTAACAAGGTTGGACTGCATGCAACTGTGAAAAAGTACTACAGACCAAGAATGTTATTTATTCCAGTATATGTTTTGTTTAAAATTTTAGTATTTTGATCTCAATAGGTGAGTATATTCGTTAATGACTACCATGCATTACAAAGAGTCTCATGAAAGCGGAATAATTCAAATATGAGGAGAGTTTTCCAATATCTAAAGCTGAAAAGCTATTCCTGAAGCCTTTAGATTTCCATTTAGTCTTTCTTAAGAACATTAACACGAGAGATAAAAGGACAAACTATTCCTCCGTAATATGAGAATTTTTTAATAATGTTGCAGCCTTACTAATTTTGACTTACATGAATGGTTAAAAGTGAAAAAGAAAAAAATAAGATTATTCCTGCTCATGATTTTCATAATTCTCTAATTTTGATTGAATTGGATATAGTTTTCATATCGCTTTCCTTACTTTTACATTCGTACTAGTTAGAAGCATTCTTTTTTTTCTAGTTGGGTCCATGCATTAAACTAATGCATTTTTCTCTGATAACATGGTAGTGTCATGGATTTAAGGAAAATGAAAACATTTTTAAATTAAAAATGAGTTTAATTACCATAGTGTAAAAACAATATATATTGCTCACTAATAGAATTGCAAAAAAAAATCAAATTATGGTGGGTGGTTATTATAATAGGTAGTTACTTATTATGATTTATCACTTTCTTGTAATTTTATTGATTAATAGTATAAAATTATTTTATATTATCAGTGTATAGAAATTAAAATTTTAAAAAATTTGTATCATAAAAATATTTAGTAAATTTTAACTCTGCAGCAGATTCCACCCTATGCTGGAGCACAAGCAACAGATAGTTTATATTTTGAAGCACAGTGTCGTATTCAAGACCCGTTCATTGTTAAACAAATCCATTATACAGAAGGAGATTTAGCCAAAATTCAAGCTCATATTAACATTCTCAATTCCCAAATCCCACCAGTTGGAGATGAATCAAATTTCAAATGCGTTGTCCAAACAGATAGCATTGGGCATTTTCAGTTTGGCCCTTCAAGCCAAACTCCCAGTTCAATTGAAAGCTTGAAAATTGTTCCAAAATTCCAATGGATGCAAATGCAGTACATTTATCTCTTGATTTTTTCAGCTTCATGTAAATCACGTGTATTTTTAATGCCATGATTAAATAAAAAAACTCAATTACCTTGAAGATTTATTTTCCTGAGCAAACATCGAAGAATAGTTGGAAGGAAACAGCGATTTTCGTTACGGGACAAATATATGCAGTATTATAATCGATAATCTATACTTGCGATGAAAAGTCAAACTGGGCGATTTCGTAGCTCCCATCAATTAGAAGGGGGTGTACCAGGTTTATTGGGTTGCTTATTTTGCTGTGTTCACATCGTTCTTCCATTTAGCTTTTTATAAACTATTTTTCAGTTAAGTTTTCTCCATCATTTAGTTGATATATATTCATGGAATACAGAAGTAGGGGCTGCTGTTTTATCATGACATCGTTTTACCTAATACACGCACACATGCACAATACACATGTATTTACGGGGGAAAAAATTCACAATATGTTTTACTAGGACAGATAAAAAGGCCGAATCAAATAAAAAATTTACACATACAGGGACAGTCTAACACATTAATGTTTAAAATTAGATTTCTCATTTTTATTGCATGAGTTAGGTTTTATATTCATCAAAACACTTAGAATTTAAAGGAAAGAGAGTGATAATGTGTTGATGTGTACTACGGTGCAAGCTTAGTGCCCCCATGTTCACTCCTCTCGTTCCACACAATTGTTGATGTGCTGATATGCACCACGGAGTAGGCATGGTCTTGGGTTTGGTGCTTTGATTCCATACAATGTAGCTATAGTATTTTAGTTGGTGGCCAAGCTCATTGTCCCCTCTTTCTATATAGCTGGTGTTTAAAAGTGACATCAAAACCACCAGCAGAAATCGCTCAATTGTACTCTCATATTAATCTAAAGTTGTACGATACAAAATTCCTCTATATTCTATTGGGTATTGTTTAGAGTTATATAGAGATAATTGATTATAATTTTAGGTTTAACTGATATTTTGTCAGATTTTATTGTACCAACTTCACTTTTATAAATAGCCAACTAGCTTGGATTATCAAGAAATGAAAATTTGTTAAAAATAACAAGTTTTAACTGCTTACAAACTATGAATGCATCGACAGCTTGAGTATTAATATTTAAATAATAAATATAAAAATCTTCCAGCGGTAAAACTATAATGGCGATTTTTGTTCAACGAATGGCGATCGATACACTCTCACCTAAGTATTCTGCAGACGTAGCAATATCTGACGATCATCATTAATTCACCGAGGCTTAACGTGTCAATAACACTAGATAAGTCATAAAAGTGAAATATACACCTCACGTTTTCCCGAAAATTACCAAGAAAATTTTCATATGAAGGAAAGACTCCGCTAATTTGAGTTTCATTGACATGCTGTTTATTGAATAGTATCATACAAAATACATAACTCGGGTAAATTGAAAGAACAATTCGTAAATCAGCAGATACACTGATTTTATGCGTTTCTTTTTATAGAAGTTTTAATGCTCCGTCTCTACGCAAGGAGCATTGAAAAGATAATGGGGAAGATACTGCGCAAGACTGATTGGTTCGCTCACCGCGTATCAGACAATGAACGGTTCTTTTTCTTTAAATTTTCGTTTTTCATTTTTACTGCAATATAATTTCAAATTACACAAGTAAGCTGTACTTCTAAATATGCGACGAGGTATAGTTCACATTGGAGAGAAAATTCTTAAATATAATGCTTCAACCCTTTAGCAAGAAGAGCACAAAACCAAGGAACACGGACAGGAGAAGGATGAAACCAGCAGCTACAACATTGATGTGACCTGGCTTCACAGATTTGCTCTCTTTCGCTTCTCTAACATCAAGTTTGCTCTTCTCCAATGTGTGAATTGCTGAAGAGAAGGGCACTGCTACATCCCAGAAAGATTTAGTTTCAATGGATGGGACTTCTTTTCTGGCTCCAAAATTGTTGAGACGTCAGTTGGAAGTTTCATGGATAATAACTCTGCACAATGGTCTTTTAACACCTAAGGTAAGAAGAGAAGGAAAATCATGTCAGAGGAATTAGATGCAAGAATTTCTTACTTCTCAAAATATGCTAACGAAAGCTTCTTCAGAATTGTGACAGGCGCACAGCAATTTAAAATGGTTGATGTTAGATGGAATCTTAAAATCAGATGACCTATGCAAGGACAAAAAATAAATTAATTGAGCTGTTGTTCCACTGTTTCTTTTCAAGAATCAAGATAATTCCGATGCCAAATGCAGCATAGATTAATCAGCCTAAATTGACTGTCAAGTGAAAAGAAATCACAGCAGTATCATCGCAAATATTCTTACGCTTGCGCAGGCTGGGTAGCCCCCTCTGTGATTATGTAGACTTTTTAAAAATATCATGTCCCACCAAAATTCATGCCAATTTTTTATTAAATTCTTGAGTTCACATGGTTTATATGTAAAGGGCCTGGAAATACCAGTTAGTTGTCTAGAAGCAATAGATAAGTGTACATTTCAGTATTCAGGCTGAAAAAGTTTTTAAATCAACAAGGAAGGATTGTTAATATACATATATATGGGAGAGTATCAATTAAAACGCATCCCTAATCAACCCTCATTTAAATCATTTTTTCAGCAGCAAAACAAATAATGCCATGATCTTCAAACAATCAGAGACAAGCAAACAAATTCATAGACACAGAGAAACCAAACCCCTACTCTCTTGACTATAGCAGTGGAACAAACCTCAACAGTATCAGAAGGCTGTAAGTAGTCACACACATAAGCCCCTGCCAACCATGGTGCAAAGACTCTTCTAGGAAATGGAAGCGTGCATCCTTTTCTGTTATTCACAAAATTATGATAGATATAATTGGTGCTTCAAACTAAAGCATTTGCAGTTAAAATAACAAATGTATCAATTAGAACTCACATGATTACTTTTTTCTACAATTAATACAGAACTGGCTGAATCACCTAAAATCTATTGTAAACAAGCCATAAACCAAGAAACAAGGTATCGCAAGGTACCAGGTGAAGTTTGTATGCTAAGACTTTTCTGGAAAAGCCTCTATGTGTTTGAACAACCAAAAGATAGACCCACACTGTCAAATACTATTTTTGAATAGTCAGAGGCTTTATTAGATGAGCTAGGAGTGCAAAATATAATTAAATTCTTCATTACACCAGCTTAAAAAGATAAATCCAGCGAGCAAGAATAATCAGGACACAAAATTCTATGGTCTTATACAACACAAGATGGAGCGTTCATGACACTAATAAACACCCCTTGCAGTAGCTGATTGCAAAAGGTTAGAACTTAGAAGGCAGCTATTCGTTTTAATGCTTTTTCATAAATAAAAATTGAAATATGCCCATGGGAAAGGGATCAAATATATTATTAGAAGTTACAGACCTTACTAAATGCAGCACAAGTTGGGAAACAGGTTTTTCAGTTGATATATCGTCAATTGCTTCCCTGCCAACTTCCAGACCAGAACCTGAATCAGCATCTGCCTCATCACATATTATATCCAATCTACTTTGCAGACTCATAATGATATCTCCCTATGTACACAGTGTGACCCAGGATGGTATAGGAAAAATCAGGAAAAAGGGGAAGTTAGTGAAGCTTGGAGGAAATTCCTTCTTTTACTAATCAAAGAAAATCATTAAGAAAATGAGAAGAAAATACGGATCCTCCATAAAAAGGAAAAATAAAACAACAAAGAAAAAGAAAAATCATCAAAGCTGCCCATCCCTCTGCATAAACGTTAGGGAAATCCCAAACCAAATAGAATCCAATCTCCTGTTCTTATCCCAAATGAGCTGATAAGCCAAGGAAACCACTTTAAAATTGAGGCTATTGTCCAACCAAAGGCACCGAATATTTTTTAAGGAATATTAAACAATCATTGTGTAGGGAAAATAAAAAAATCCATAAAGTAGGAAAGTCACTAGTTTGACATGGTCTTTTTGAATAGCTGTACAAACATGCTACATCCTACTAAAATCATAAACATTAATATACAGGATTTCCAACATTGTATTTCATCCATAATCCCATAAGAGAATTCGAACCATCAACTAACTCTAATGCAGGACAGATATTTCCAAAAAGAAGTCAAAAATACTCAACACATGAATAAATGAACAGAAGTTTTACAATAAAATCTGAATAGAATAAACATGACAGTTATTGACTACCTTTATATCGGTGATTGCTTGTGAGATTGGCTCTTTTGAATTCAGATATGCGAAGGAACATATCAAACCACTAAAAGAAAGAATACCGACAACATCCCTTTGGCTGAATGCTTTATAAAATTATAAGTGTTAGTTAGAACATGAAAGTTTTAACACAATGGAAAAAATAACAATAATCTGAACATTAAGCATATATAATATAATATTGTAGACAAACTTACATTCAAAAGGAGTATTATTTGTAAATGGTAAAAGCAATTCAACTTCATGCACACCATCTGATGAGCACAGCTCACCATCAACAACCTGAACGAAATAATAATAACAGAAAGGTATTTGTTACGACTGAAACAACAAACATTTTTGGGGCAAACAATTCCAGCTCAAAGTACAAACAATAGCCTATCAACCTAATATTAATCAAATTTTGAAGCATCACAAGCCAAGCAAAGCACTATAACGTGATAGATTTGTTAAGTGTTTTTCAAGTTCAGAGAAATTTGCAAATCTATTTGTACACAGTCCAGCAGTTAATAGCATTCAGATTAGGCTATTTGGCATGTTTGATGAACCTTGGGCGATACAGAAGTAATTTCTTCTGATTAAGTCCAAAGGTTCTGACTGAAAGCAGGGTAAAGTTTTATGACACTGTCATTTGCATGCAATTACTTGTTTCTTTCTACTGAACCAGAATGCTATAAAATTTAAAGGGACTCTTCTTCAATTTGTTATGGGATAAAATTTGTTACTAGAGTAGCCATTTGCAGGTTAGAACCTTTGCAAATACATTAGCCATCTCTTAACACATTTTGTTCTAGATAAAAAGGCTTTAGTAAAATATTGTGTAAAAAATGGCCTCAACTACACTCTACTATGCAACAAGGTTTACTTGTCAGAAATTGACTAGCAGTATTCTCCTTCCAATTTTATAAACACAAATAATCTTGCAGAATGTAGTTTCAATCAAGGAAATGTCAAAATGATGTATTTATTGAATGTTCAAACAAGTCTGACAAAAAGAACATTTCTTGCCATTTCATATTCACTATTCAGTGTAGACTGCAGAAAGCCATCATTTTATATCACAATAAAACCACACAATGTGGGCAACAGTACAGACGAACATTAACAATTGTTATCATTTATAACAATAATACTAAAGTTGAGAATCAAGTTGCTTCTTACTTCTGACTAAAGATGAAAAGGAAAAGGTAGAGTTGATTAATTACCAATTTACCATCAATCAAGGCTTGTGCACCTTTAAGCTCTTTGGCATGAAGAGATATTGCATGACAAAGAACATCACTGAATGTGTGGAATTTTGATGCATTGTCATGAAATATAGGTAACCTTGCAAAAGATAATGTTATATATGAGAACTCACTAACAAGAACGGACCATACTGATGACCATATAATAATCAAATTAAAAGGGGATTATATACAGAGTAACCCAATACTTGCTCAGCTAAGTAGCTGCCATTTTCTTTTTCTTCCACTTTCTTTTTGTTGGCTGTTAACATTGCCTTGCCCCAAAAAGTTATTTTAGATTGAATGATTCCTCTAAGGTGTGCTTGTCTCTAAAGTGAACAAGTAAGGGTATATCCACTGTCCGCCCTTAATTTAATCAAAAGTGCATCTTGCTCTTAACCCACTAACTGATTTAAGGGTGGATATGGTACCCTTAATCACTTTAGAGGAACTTTTTCCAATTTCAGATATCCTTTACAAGTTTGAGAAGTACAATTTCTCCTTTTTAGGAATTTTACCTTACATCTGCAAGTGTCTGTGGAAATACAGCAACTATGGTCTTAATTTATCGTTCCTTTATACATAACCAGAACATGTAATTCCTTAGTGAAACTCAATTAAACAAAACATTTGTTAAAAATAGAAAATTAAAAAGAGAATTTGATCATTGTTTCAAGCATTTACAGCTTCTCACTATCACACCTTGACACCTGAACTATCTCTTAAAAGCATTAATAGATGACTAAACAGACCAATGCTTGATAAAGAAAACAGAATATAAATAAAGTTTCAATGACCTCAGAATATTACAAAGCAGAGAAAATGTTACCTAAGGTTAAAGTTGTACATGCACTTAAACATTTGAAGAGAACTCAAGACCTTTCCCATTTTAAAGTCACAAGGCCTCAGACTACTTGATGTAATGTTTGAAGACAGGGAGCAATTTCGACAATTCCACCTGCGCTAGTAATATTATGAGTAATTGAGTATCATGCTCCCATAAAAAAAAAAAGAGTATCATGTCCCAAGCAAAATAAATCAGTTAAACAAGTCCGTTTAGGGGGTTAATTGTTATTGTTAAATAAATATATATAAGAGCCTGGTTTTACCTCCTTGGGCTATAACAAATGTGAAGAAGCAGTCTTTCATCCCAGTCAGTCTCCACAATCGGTGCTGCTTCAGCAACCCCCTTCACGGTCTGCAACAAAGCATCGGAATAAGAAGTCATTCATCAATCAATAATAGTCATTAACATAACCCAAGTGAATTCAAACTAAAATTAAAATCAAATGGTAAATTCACGACATCCACGAACCTGGCAAAGAACTATGGTTGAGTTCTTGAAGGCGCTATCACTAACCCAAACGTAAATGCCAACAACCTTCATCCCGCCCACTAGCATTCTAGACACCTTCATCAAACAAAATTCCAATCAACATCAACAACAGCAACAACAATAACAATAATCATCTACTACTAATTATCAGAATGTGTATTCGGGTAGAAAATGAAATTTGTCCTCTCATTAACTTACCAGTACATCTATATACATGGTTGAATGTGTAGGAACTGAGATACAACTAATGTGTACAATATCATTTCTAATCTAACTGAATCAACCGTTTGTTAACTAATTAACAAATTGTCAACTAACTCTAACTAACATTTTGTTTTTTTCTGTCTTTAAGGTATCTCTACCCTCATCATTGTCGCAACTAAAAGGCTCTCTCAGAGTTTGAACCTTGGTAGCTGGTCCTCTCTTTAAAAGTGCAGCTAGTTTATCACTCCACCCAACTTTAGTTGGTCCAACTCTAATTAACTAACATGACATAATAAAATAATAATAATAAGTGATAATTAACCAAGGTGGAGTAATGAACCTGACGAGCATGTTCAGCGACCCAATCCTTATCGATGAAGAGCGAGGAAGAATCAGATTTGGAACCTTTCTTCTTATCGGGCTCCGTGATGGAAGAAGCAGGCTCGCCAGCATCGTTGTTTGGGGTTGGGATCAAGTCGAAGACGAACGCGCGGTCCAAAGTGGAGCTGAACTTGCCGATTACTAGACCCACCTGAAAATTGGGGGAGAGAAAAAGAGAGAGAAGAAAAAGTGAAAATGAGTAGAAAAAGAAAGGGTGAGAGCTGAGGAAGATGGAATTGGGAGGGAAATGGAGGGGGAAAAAGTGCCTCTGATGGAAGTGAGGATTGGCTGAGACGATCCTCAACCGGTTTGAGGCGAGTTTCTTCTGCTACTACGGCTTTCACCATCGCTGACGCGATATACACTGTTTTTTATTTTTTTTTTTTTTTGTGCAAGCAATTGCTGTGAAGCATGGGAATGAAACGAAACTCTGGAAGAGATTAACGCTGTGGAATTGAGGAGCGAATCCCAGAATTTGGTTGAAAAGAAACTGTCGAGCAACGAGATCTAGTTTGGAAGTGGTAAGTCCGAATTCGGCCCAATTCCAACTAAGTGCGTCGGGCCAACCCCTTAGTGAATGTTTGGGTTTTTATTTCTACACGTTTTTTCGGTCTGGATGTGATTTTGGTCTGGATTTTTTATTTGTACAGTTTAAACCATGATTTATCCGACCAGAAAGAAAACCATGACTTAGGCTAAACCCCAAAGTAAAAAAATGATTTGGTGACTAAAAAAACATATGAATTGAAATCATGATTTGAAAGGCGTTAATTAAATTTTTACTTATTTTAATGTATTTGATAAAATTTTATTGAAATATATTTCAATATAATTTTGAGTCTTAGACCAACGATTGAATAAAAAATTATTTTTCTATTAAACTAAACTATAATTTATAAACTATAAATGAAACATAGTTTTAACTTGAACTTTAATTTAGATGGTTGAGTCCATAGTTTATTGATTATTTTTCAGATGTTTATTTCAGCCGAATGTCCCATATTCGACTCTTATCCCCTCCCCCCAAAATATCCCTAGGAATAATTCCTAACCTCACTATCTTTATAAAAAAAAAAAAAAAAAAAAAGAATCTGAAATTTAATTTAGGGCACATTTGTTAGTAATTAACTTTTTGGCATTTGTTAGTAATTAATTTTTTGGCATAAACTTTAGAGACTCTAGTCCCAATGAACATGACTGGGGTGGCTTGAATGCATAATATAAATGATGAATTCCAGTTGAGAATAGCATATAAGTGCTGGTGTGAGAGTGATATTTCGGCTGGAGCAAGGGTGCACAAAGCTCTGCGAAAATTGCAAACCCCACAACAATTGAAAGTGTTTATGTGGCCGGCTATGAATGATATTCTTCTTACAAATCTTGCTCGGTTTAGAAGAGGACTAGTCTCTGTTAATACATGGGCACATTTTGGTATTTATTTGGGGTCGACGCTCCACGTTCTTTGTAATTGTGTAAAGCCCAAAAAACTGTGGAAGAGCATTGGTCATAGTTTGATCAAGAGGTCCTTCTTCCACCAACCTCTTTAAGTCTGGCTGGAAGAAAGCCTCCTTGATGAAACCCGTACTGTTCAAAATGTTGGTTGGCCCCTTGTGCTTATTTCTGATTGCCTACTACTTGTTATGGTATTGTCGTAATGTGTTTATATTTGAAGGTCAAACTAATGCGAATAATTTTCTTAATTGCAGGGTGCTTAGATTGGCCAAGGATGATTATGGTTATTGTTGGAGTCTCATGAGGGCAGCTAGACCAGCTATTCCAAATGTGACAGCAGTTCATGTATCTTGGTGGCCTCCACCTCATCCTTGAATAAAGATCAATGCTGATGGCTCATTGCTTGCAGAGTTAGCATCAGCTTCATGTGGGAGGATCATACGAAATGAGGAAGGTGCTTTTATAGCTGCGTGGAGCTGTAATCTGGGAACGTGTACCATTACCCTGGCTGAGTTATAGGGTGTGTCTTGGTGGCATTTTTCCTTGGTCACAACATGGGCTATCCAAATTTATTATTGGAAACTGACTTTTGTAGTGCTTTACATCTCACAAGCCAAGGAGTTCCTGTCACCCGCTCTCGTAGTTCTTTGGTAGTTTAGAAATCTCACATATGTGGAGTTGAATCTTGATCTCATGCATGTATTTCATGAGGGTAATAAATGTGCTGACAAGTTAGTAAGTTTAGGTCATAGGTTTCCCAAGAGTCTCACCTTCTTTGATCGAATGCCTTGTTGCATTTCTCTGGATTTCTTAGCTGATAATGCAGGGCAAGGGTATACTCACTTTGTATTTGACTAGTGTGTTTGGGCTTTAAGCCATGTTGTTTATCAGGAAAAAAAAATAAAAAAGGGGCTCAAACTAACAGTATCCGATGATTACCTAAACTCTAACTTCAATCAGTTGGGTCACTGCGAGGATGAAGATCTTCTAGTACTAATTGTTTTAATTTATAAGAATTGAATAAGACTTTGCTTAAGAAAAATAAATATCAAACTATTAAAACTAATCAAATATTAGTTATTTGTATTTATTTGATAAGGAAAAGTTATTGAAAAATATTTTTTAAATTTATGTAAATTATTTGAATAAAATTCTTAAGAAGATAAAATTAATTTTTTTTATTTTTAAAGAATCAAGTAAGAATTATTTTAAAAAAGATATAATAATACATGATTAATGTCCCACAATTGTTTTGAGAACAATTCTTTTGGGAATCAATTTAAAGTTTTATTCAATATAAATTTTACCCATCTAAGCATTGAACTATATCTATTTATCATATTAATCATTTATGTCAAACTTTAAGAAAATTAGATATCAATAAAAATATGATTAAATAATTTTTATTTTTATACATTTACAAAGTATATATATATATCCTTAGAAATATAACTCGCTTACCATTGCATTGTTGATTCCATTATTATGTATTTTTATTTATCATAATCATAAATATCAACTAACTACAATTTATCGGACACATATGCCGTTAATATTGGTGGACCAAACTTCAACCAACGTGCTAGTCTACAATATTCTACGCCCTCTTATACACCCGATATGAGAATTATGTATTTTTCCTTTTGGGGGGGAGGGTACTACAGTGAGAACCAGTATTTGTTTTTTAATGCAACACGTAACTTCTATCTTTGATTTTTGGTCAACCGCGTAATTTTATTCTTGAAATTATCTAACCTCAATTATGTTAAAAAGTAAGCAATCCCTACCAACGTATTCATAAAGCTGTTAAAGACAAAAACTCCTGCTCCTTCTACCCTGAATTCCTGATTGAAAAACACAAAGGGCTCAAGGTTCCATTTTGAAACAAGTAACGTGTGAATTTGTTCATTGTGTGTGGCATGGAGGTTGTTTGATTTAGTTCCCTGAAGAGAATATGCTTGCTTACCTGACAAATCCTTGCTAACCACTAGGGGAATATCCATTAAACACTTTTTGGAGGGTCCCTGTCATTTATTTATTTTGTGGAACCTCTGGTATAAATCAATAATATTTTGTATGAAAAATGGACTACACAAAGGGCCCACGCGTTATGTGTAAAGTTTTCATGTGGAAATTAAAACAGAAATATGAATCCCAAGGAACCAAAGCCATAACTTCAATATATCTAATGGAAGTGAAATCTACCTCCATTGCTATCCTTTTATCTAATCTTAACCTACATCTGAAAAATAAAAAGCAGCAAAGCTAGTGTCAATAATTTGTTTAAATTTTAAAAGGAAGTATTTTATGATATACATTTTTTTAAGTTATTATATATAATTTATTAAAAAAATAAACAATCTTCTTAGTTTATCTTTTTCAATATTTAATAATATTAACTTTTTATATATATTTTATTCTAAAAACTTTTTTTAAAAAAAAGTTTAAACACATGGGCACAATATTTAACTGACAAGACAAAATTTTAACACTTTCTATTAAAAATCATAACGGTTAAGAAATAATATTGATTGATAATTATAAGAATGAAGATCTTTTCTTTAACAACAAAAAGAATGAAGGTCGCATAAAAAAAAAAACCCATAAACTAGGTATTTGCATAACACCACATCATACATGGCTTTATGTTGAGGATTTTGAATCTTATGTGTTAATTAAATGGAATTGCGTTATGAAATTATCATTACTCGACAACTTAGCAATCATCTCAATTTTGGAAATTTTATGTTACCATTAGTTGCACTCACAGAGAAAAACAAATATGTAAATTAAGATTTTTATCTGATATGAAGACAATCAGGCAAGTTACATAAGAATTAAGAACAGGTTTAAATACCAACCAGGTGTTGATCTTGGGAGATGTAGTTTGAGTCTCTTAAGTTTGTAATCTTGGATTCGATCCTAGTATTCACCATCAGGAGAGATTTTCATTTAGGCACCTTATACCTTGGGAGACTAGTCTCTCACGTGTCAAGCACGGATACATTGAAAATCGAAAAATAAATAAAGAATGGGTTTAAATCTATTCTTTGATTTTTTTTTATTATTGGCTCATTTAATTAATCTTTTACTCATACATCATTGTGATTTATGCTCAATTCCTAAGTTTCTTATTGGTGGGTGATATGTAAATATATCTATAGTTATTGATGAGCGTGAACTTAGGTGAATTTCCTCAGAACTCAAATATTTTGAATTAAAAATGAATAATTAACAGAATTTAAATATGTGAAATACAATGAGGTTTGTATCACCCAAAAGATGGAAGTTTGAGATACTTAGGAAGTAATATATTGCAATTAAATTTTGATTTTCTGGCCTACTTGTTGACTTTAAATGATAATTGAAAAAAAAATGCTACAAAGAGACAAAATTATTCTGCACGCCTAAAAAAGTATATGATTTAATTTATATACATTGTTAGCCACAAAATATTTTGTATAAGTATTTAATAAATGTATTATCATATTAAGTAAAAATATTTAACTCACTATCTATTAATTTAAAAATCTTACAAACACATTAAATAATAATGTAAAATTTTTTTATATTATCAATACATGGCAATTAAACTAAAAATATATGCTAAAAGTGTATTTTAATATTGGGATTGAGTCTAGCAAAAGGGACTTGTTCTGACATGAGACAAATCGTGGTTTGAATCTTAATTAAGGAAGGCCCACATTTAGTGAATAGTAATAAATTTGATCTAACTTGGATCGAATTTATTACTAGTTAGATCGAATTTATTATTGGTGCTATATAAATATAAAAAAATATTGACTTTAAATATAATGAGAAAATATATATATACTCATAGTTGCATATATAGAAACAATAAATATGAATTTTTAAATATTAAATATTGTGCTTTAGTTCTCCAATGATCGATCCAGATATCGCCCTCATTCGCTTCTTTTACTACTTTAATAGAGTAAAATCTACTAGTTGCCATGTTTTATGATAGACTTCATTCATCATGGACCCAAAGATTTTATGTGATAATTAGCCATGCTTGCATGATATTTAAGCATACTTTTTCGTTATTTGATCACACTAGATCCACTATGGATCCAAAATTTTGGGGTCCATCCTAAACCCCACCATAATAGTTTGGAGCATGTTGAATTCGATTTAAATTAGATCAAATTCTATGATTCTAGTATTAAATTTGATCCGTAATGAATTCGATCTAAATTGAATAAAAAAATAAGACATTTTGGAAAATAATATTGAAAAGGCATATATACATAAATAATATTTTTTAATAAATTTTAAAATAGTAAAAAGTCATATTTAAAATTTATTGGATTTTAATTAATTTAATTAGAGTTGAGTTGGTTTACTACAAAGGTAAAATTCTTCTTGCATTAGTTTTTTCTATTTACAAAAACTCGAGAGATCAAGGGGCTTGTTTGAAAGTGTTTTGTTTTTTAGTTTTCAAAAACTGTTTTATAAAACTATTTTTAATTCAATTTTTAAAAACAAAGGAATAAAAATCTGCTTGATAACTTTGTTCTAAAAAAACAGTTTTTAGTGGTAAAAATAGAAAATCTATTTGATGATTGTTTTTAAAAACAAGTTTTAAAAGTAATAAAACAAGAACTTGTTTGGCAAAATTTTTTAAAAGTTGCGTATATATAATAGCATAATTGAATGTAATAATAATTTTGATACATAATATGATCATAAAGTCTCAACAAATATCTTAATATAACTTGATACATTTTTATATTCATAAATCTATTTATATACTATGAATTATATTCTTGTTGTCACATCCACTCAGTAACTTGGTCACGACGCTTGCCATTTCCCTGCAACTTCATCAGCTAATCTTGTTGTATTGTTATTATCTAAATTCACCTCTAAATCAGGTTGGCATTTTGAGTTTCAATTTGTATGATCCATATTCTCTCATTCTCTAAATAATCTATCACTCATTCCCCACCTACGCACATAATTATAAATTGCACAACAAGCTATGACAATAAGCGTTGTCTCTCAAGGCTTGTATGGTGGCATTAGCTTTAAAATGGGGAATCTTGCCTTCAAGACTCCAAACAACACTCAATTGTCATCCTCAAATATGAGTGCCTAAAATTAAACAATTTCAATAGCCTAGCTTGTCTACTCTGACCATAAAACTCTTGTGCATGGTATCGTTTCAATTTATAAGGTGGAAGAAAGCCTCCAAAGACATGATAACTAGAATCCACTAGATAAAATAAACTAAATCAATGAGCAAATATTAATTTTGGCAAGTATGTAAATTAACAATATCATTACATAATAATGAATAATTATTCTATTAGATAAAGATATATCACCTTCAGGAGGTCAAGGAAAGTTTGCATTTTGATTAGTAAGTGCATCCAAAAAAACTTTTGAATCATGAGCACTACCTTTCCAATCTGAATACACATATGTGAATAGCATATTAAAGTCACATATGCACATAACATTTTGTGTGATAGTTATTTTTCTACTTCTACATGATGTCTGCTTATCAGCTGGAACCCACACACTTATATGTGTTCCATCAATTGCTCCTATACAATTCTGATACAAACATACATGCAAGAAACATATCAATTTGACAAAAGAAAATAATACAATGCACCATATAACATAAAACAAGTGACAAAAAAGAACTAATCTTGAACCATGGATAATATTTTGGATTATCTTTTATATGATCAAAGAATTTCTATGGAATCTTGTCTTATGATTTCTTTACTTAAACGACAAATTGCTCTTAAAACATTCTTGAAATAGTGAGAAATAGTTTGAGTGGAAAGTTGAAATCGATATGCTACTACTCAGGATTTACATTATGCCCAATGATAAATAAAAATATTGCCACTTGTTCTTCTAAGAACACTTCTCTCGAGCCCTAAATAATTTTTACTCCTCGCCCATTGCACAAATTAATATAACATGCCTTCTCTCCATACGTAATAATTCATAGCAAAACTATTCCAGATTCCTTCAAAAGCTCACTAACAAATTCTTGACCGCTTAGTGCAGATATTCTAATAGGAACTTTATTGTAAAATTTATACTCATAATCACCAATTAGGTTAAGTATCAATAATTCAACAAATTCAAAATCATCATCACTAGAATTAGATGAGGATGAAGACCTTTCAAAAGTATCTATTGAGATGCTATCACTGCCTAAAGGATAATTATTTATTTCCCTCACAATAAAACCTGCCATTAAATATATATGCATTTAAATAAGTAATTTTAAAGCAATTCTCAAAAGACAAACCAACAATAAAATAAGTAATGTAGGTCATACATAAGTACAAACTAACAACACAAGTCATACATAAATGTGAAGCCAAAGTACAAACCAATAACAAAAGTCATACATAAGTACAAAGCCGTGAGTACGTAATACTACACAAGTTCATCAATCCATGCCTTTCTCCTATCCTTGGTCATGTTTAAAAGGCTTCTTTAATCAGATCTTTAAATTTCTCCACCGCCTTCATGTAGGAGTCATCTGAGATATTTTCCATCTCATTAAGTTCAATTACACATTTAGCTATAGTGTATTCAGATGATGTAGTCAGTAACTAGTGGCTTCCGTACTCCTAGCCCTATACTTTTCAGCTCTAGCCAATGAAGCTTCAGCCTTCAATTTAGATGCCTCTACAAATGCTTCTGCTCTCAACTTAGATGATTCAATCCATGCTTGAAGCACATCTCCCACTTGAAGGTTCTTATACTCTTTCCTTGCCTTAAGTATCCTGAACTTAATTGTCCTTTTACCACTACGGATAACTTTCTCTATTATTGGGCTATCATCTTCCTCCTCCTCCTCCTCATCATCTAAATTTACGTGAATCCCACCGAGCAAGTATTCATTTTCCAGCTCATTTTTCTGTATTAGGTGGATCTTGAGTGGACGAACGATGAAGTATCCCAATTGTACTACTTTTATTAAAAATCACTTCCAATAATTTGTAATGCTCCAATCCTTTCCTCTTAAATGGTGTAGCATCAGGGTGTGCCTATAAGGAAAATAAATAAATAATATATCCTAAATTTAAGAAATATGTAAATACATATATATAACAATAAAAATGTTGAGAGCTATTTGTTGTGTACCTGAAGGTAGGTTGACCAAACTTCCTCCTCAGAGTATAACAAGATTAGTTTCTCGCATCCCATCCAAATCCAGCTTTCTTGTAGCAAATGAGAAAATGTAGCATGTTGTTGCCTTAACCTGTTAAACTTTTGCTTAATTTGTTTCATGTCAAATGCATGTCTAGTTCTTGTGTTCAGTATTTGCAATATGGCTTGCCATACTTTAGGTGTAAATATATTATTTCTCATATTCCCTTTGTTAACCTCTTCAACCATTATGTCTATATAAGTTTTTACCACTAATGGGGACCAAAGTGAAGAAATCTCTTTCCTGTCATGTTCCATCTACAATAGTAATTATATTCAACAACTTTAGTAACAAAAAATTAACAAAACAATCCACATAAACACAAAATACTAATACAATCCAAGCCAAATAACCTAACACCAAACCAAATTACTAAATATCACCCAAAGACAATACAAATCAATCCACACCAAAATATCCAGCAAATTACAACCAATCCAAAGACAATCCAAAGAAAATTATTCAAAGATACCAGAAAAATTACAATCAATCCAAAGACAGCTTAAGCAAAAGTCTCTAAAGAAATTATCCAAAGAAACAATCAATAGAAAAAGGAAAATAAAGGAAAATTATCAAATCAAAAATACACAATCAACATAAAAGGAAAAAGGAAACATAAAAGGAAATAGGAAAGTTATGAAACAAAAGGATGGCTATGCGGTCAAGGGTCGGGCAATGGATCTGTGGCGTAGGCTAGCAAGGACCAAATGAAAAAGGGAAGGATGGTGGCGAGGTGCGGTGGATCCCGAACGGGAAGAAAAGCTAGGGGTTGTGGCGGCGGATCTCAAACAGAAAATGGCAGATCGTGAGGCAAACGGCAGAGGAAGGAAGGTGACGAAGGCCCAGCGGAGAAAGAAAGGAAAGAAGGGAGAAGGAAGGAAAAGAAACCAAACAGAAGAAGGATGAAGGTGGCGAATGGAGAAGGAAGGAAGGGAAGGAAGGAGAAGGATGGATGGGTCTAGCTAAGCAGATCTCAATGTAAAAACGGTGGATCGTGATGCGAACAGCGGAGGAAGGGGAAGGCATGAAGGTCCGACTGAGAAGGAAATGAAAAGAAGGAGAAGGAAGGGAAAAGGAACTGAAAAAGGAAGGATGAAGGTGGGTGCTACGGAGAAGGAAAGGAAGAGAGGAGAAGGAAGGGAAGAAGGAAGAAGTGCTACCTTTTCCGGAATGAGGGGAAGTGAGGAACGAAGCAAGCAGCTCGAAGAACTTTTCCAAAATGAATGAGGAATGAAAGAAACTATTAAAGTATCAGAACAATAAAAATCACATTAATTTCAAAATTGCCACCACTTGTTTTTATGTTTTTAGAACAAAAATTGCAAAATATGTTAAACTTGTTTCTTGCTTTTTGTTTTTAAAAATCAAACTCTGTTTTTTTTTTTTAAAACAACCGCAAGAAAAATTCTTTTCAAACATGTTTTTTTATTTTTTTTGTTTTTAAAAACTCAAAACTATTTTCAAAAATAGATATCAAACAAGGCCCTTACTTAAAAGAAACAAATATTAAATTACTTCAACTAATCCAATGTAAGTACTTCAAAATTAATCATATATTCATATAAGTAAAAGAAATGTTTCTTGAGTATCAATTTCTTATATAGCCAACGAGATTGGTTCATTTGATTAATCTTCCATCCATGGATTGTGATTTGATTTTAATTTTTGGATTTTTTTGTTAATAAATAATCTATAAATTCTTTTATCCATGTTTGATGAGTTTTAAAATATATCATAACTGTAGGCTGAAACAAACCTTCTTTTCAACCTAAACTTTTAACCATAAAAAGAAATAGATTAGAACAAGTGTTAGATATGCATTTCTTTGTTTTTTTTTTATTTGTAAATATAGAAATATAAGGAAGAGGTAAAAAGTAATAGGCCTGAATATGTTTGTGGTTCCTATAAAATTAGTAAATTTTGGTTTTAATATCTAAAAAATTATTTTTTATTTTGATCCAAATATTTTTAAAAATTTTGATTTTAGTCCCTATTTGAACATGGAAAAAGTGACGTGACTATTCGTTATCTATATTATTACTTAACGAAAACAGACTAATGGTAAAGATTAAAACAAAAGTTTTTCAAAATATTTGGATCGAAACAAAAAAAAAAAATTCTTAACTATTAAAATCAAAATTTACTAATTTTATATAAACTAAAAACATATTTAAGCCAAGATAATATAAATTGATATAATCTGTAAAATTATAATATATAAATAGCATGTTATGCTAATATTCTCCTATGAATATGCTATTGTCACTATTTTTGTTTATCGTCGTTTTTAATTAAAAAAATTATTTATTAATGTTTTTAAAATATCCTTCCTTATCTTTTGTGATTTTTTTATGTGACTTATCTTTCGTAGATAAATCAAGAAGAATTTTTGACTTTCTTAACTTATTATAAAATACATTAATTAAATTTTTAAGCAACAAAAACATTAAATATAATAAGGACGTGATCTATACTTATTATAATATAATAAAAATAATTTAAAGGCTAAATTTAATATTTATTTCACATGTTTTTAAAGATGTAATATTTTTATACTTTTATATTGTATTATTATTTAAAAAGAGTATGAGAAAAAATTTGATAAATTTTATTAATATGTCAAATTTTAAATTCAAAAATATTAGTTTTAAATAAATTTTAACACATGAAGTTATCATCATTTTTAAAACTCTTAAAAAAGATCTGAAATCGTGTTATTTAATTTGATATTTAAGGTTAAAATTTATATTAAATAAGTAAATTTTTAAATTGATAACATACTTAGTTGTCAAAAAAATTAAAATCAACAATGATAATAAAAAATTAAAAGACTTTTAAGAATTTAAATGAAATTAGGAGTAATAATAAAAATAATTTTAAACAATTAATTTGATTAAAAAGAAAAAGAGTATTTTAAATAACCTAAATAAAATTTCACTAGATATAAGTGATAATGGACACATCAACTTTAGTGATAAAAGATCTTTCTTAAAATTATTTTTGATATTTATTCATAAAAATTTTTTCTCCATTTTTTCTCCTAATCAAACATACCCTAAAAGTATAAAAATGATTATATCTTTAAAATAAGTGAAATAAAGATTAAATTTAGTCTCTAAATTATTTTTATCATCATGATAATAATAAATATATATTATATAAAAATTATTTTGCTCAAATAATTCATCTAATATATTTACAAAAAATTGTGAATTATAAAAAATAAGAATTAATATTTTAGTAAAACTAATAAATATGTTTGCTAACTAGAAGGAATAATATAAAAAAAATAAAAATAAATATGATTGACTTCTGTACGTACTGTCGGGAAAAGCGCACTGCGTTTTTTAACTCTAAGCTGACTACGGCAGTGATTATTTTTATTTAATTAATATATATTAATAATATAAAATTATTTTATATTATTATTTAATTAAATTTTTTTATTTATATAAATTTTATAATTATAAATAAAAATTATATATTTTTATTTATATAATAATATATAATTAAATAATAATATAACAATAGTATACTATTAATACATATAAATAATAAAATATGCTATTATTAATTCGATTTACAGAAACAGGCATGCGACAAAAAAACAGTTCATCTTCCATGGTTTCAGTAAAACAAGCGGCAGAAACACCGTTGTATATACTGTTGTTTTTAATTATTAAAACTTTTTATTAAATGTTGGAGTATTTTTTATTAAGTTTAATTGGAATATACATTATTAATTAATAAAAATATTAAAAAATTGATAAATTATGATAAATTTTTTATTATAATAGGTGATTATTTATATGAGTTAATATTTTTTATTATTTTTATTAATTGATAATAATAAATTATTTTATATTATTAATATATGTAAATTATTTTTTTTTTATTTTTAAAACTTTTTACATTTTCTAAATTTGCGTGCCTATTAATGACACAACGTCAAGATACAAGCAATCTGTGATACAAAGTTAATTTTTTTTGTTTTTTTTTTTTTTTTTAACGCTCAAATAAATTCATTTTCTGATATGAAAAATGGGGTAGAGGGTATGCTTGTTTAAGATTTTTTAATAAAAAATTATTTTTTTATTAAAAAAATTTAATTTTTATATATTATGATGATTTTTAAAAAATAATCTAATTCTTAAAAAAATTTATTTTTTATTTTTGAAGAAATTAAAAGAGTAACTTTATAAAAAAATTAATTTTTTATTTTTTTTAAAATTGAAAATAAACACACCTATAATAATTTATTAGATATTAAATACATTATTTTAATATTTTTTCTATTTATTCTGTAGTGAGGATCAATTTCTTTCAATTATATCGCTATAAAGAAAATTATTTCACAACTATCATAACCCTCTATGTAATAAATTAGAAAGGCAATCATTTACCTTTTGCTTAGATAGCATGGAAAATGAGAGGAAGAGAAGTAGGAGAGAAAGTGAAATAAGTGAATTCTTTTCTTACTTAGGATAGGGAAAGAAAAACAAAGAAAAAGAAGAAAAATGCAGGGTCCCATATAAAAAGTTTTCTCCTCTATTGCTGAAAAATGAGAAAAAGCAGGAAAGCTTTAAGGCTTAACGAATTGGTTCTATTTTATCTTCTTTAATCTTTTTTTTAAGATCATATAAAATAAATTTGATACAAATTATCTCTTTATGAATACAATTATTTATATTTTCTTTTCTTTCCATTTTTCTTCTTAACCAATCTCAACAAAGAAAAAGAAAATATATATTTCTCTTCATTTTCTTTCTCTTTATTTTTTTATTTTCTTTCTTTTTATTTTTCTCTTTTCTATCTCAAGCAAATAAAGTGAAATCTAATTCATCACTAAACATGCAAGTAGTCGTTGTAAACATATATCTATAAAGCTATTTATTTTTGAATTAAATGTTATAATAAAGCAAGATTTAGTAATTTTTTAATATCATTAAGCTTACATATTATTCTATTATTAAAACTATTTAATTTCTTGTACATAATTATTTAAAAAATTATGCATGTGATATTATATAATTTGATTAATAGATATATAATTTTTTATACCAAAATTATATTAAAATCTAAAATAAAAATTTTATACAAATAATCTAATATATTGTAGAATTCATTAATCTCCAATTAATTTGATTTAAGTCACATTGGACATAGTATGATAAAACTCTTCTACCTTTATTTTTTTTTCCATCCACAAAAATCAAAACCTAATACCTATATATGTTTAATAAGTAACTCTAATTTATTTTGAACTTAACCAAACAAAGTGGTCTTAATTTTTTTATTTTTTTGGTTCACAAATTGATCACAAACTTTTCATTCAATAATATATTACTATATCAATAAAATTATCTTAACTTCCTTTATAATTTACTCCCAAAAGACACATGTATACTTATCATATGATATATAATTAATAATGGTGATAAATTACAAGAATTCTGACATCTCTTGAGATTCTATTTAAATTCACTACGACTTCTTCAGATGTATTTGTCCGCGCTTACACTAATCTCTTATTTAAGGAAGGTTGCTAATGAGGCCAAGATAACAAGCCACATGTTATAAGATGTAAATAATACATTTTATAAAACATATAAGTGGGATATTGCTGTAATATAATTAAAACTGCAAGGAGATCAATATATATTTTCTGTAAATCGAGTGAGTTTTACAAGAGGGAATTTCACCAAACTATAATTTAAACATTTTGGTGTCCTGTACAAATTTCTATGGTGGCAAAAGTGGTTTGGATGATGATTTGCACTCGACTTTATAATAACTAGGTATTTCTCTCGCTAAGTCTATTTCAAAGTCACTTTAAAATAAGTGTATAAAACTTGTAAAATAAATTGATATAAAAATAAAGGGTTTAAATACTCATTGTTATCCCTAAAATTTGCTACACCAAATTCTTAGTTTAGTTTTATAACATTTTTTCTTTGGTTTTAAAATCTCCATAGTTTTAACTCTCAGTTTTGATTCTCCAAAGACCAAAATTAAAATAAATTAAATTATAGGAACTCATCATTTATAAAAAAAAATTAATCCCTTTATAAAAAAACAACAATGTCTATGAGGATTTTAAATTCTAAAAAAATAAAAGAAAAAATAAGGACCAAAAATATTTAGGGGGACCAAAACCAAAATTTTTGACATTATATAAGAACTTAAACCTAAATAAAAGATTATAGAGACTAAAAACTAAAATCAATGGAACAATCTGTAAGTATTAAAGACTTTATTTAAACCAAAATAAAAGCTATTTTATATATTAACAAATCATTATATTAAAATTAACGTGTGGCATAATTCTCAACAAAGTGAAAGTATCATGTGCTTGTAGCGCTTGTTTCTAACTCTTAGATCGGATAATGAAATTTAAAACCAAATCTTATTATATTATGAGCTTACAGATGTAAGCTCTTAATATTTTATTATGGCTCATAGCTGTTCAAGATTAATGACCTTTGTTTCATATCAAAAAGCAAAAAAAAAAAAAAAAAGATTAATGACTTATTCACACTAGTAAAGAGATTAATTTCTTGTGAGTATAATAAAAGATATTTTTAACTTATTATGAATATAAATATTTTGCTTTTCTCTAAGAAAGACCCTACAACTGAGCGAGTCCTAATGAAAGCCTGTGCATGCTTCTTTTTTTTTTTTAAAAATAATTAGTATATCATTTTAAATTTTTTTTTTTAAATAGCTATTATCTGTTACTCCTAAGGTCTAACCACGCCTTTAAGAAATCTGATCAACCAACTAGAGTCAGGTGAGATTTGCCCATTTCTCTCTAATTCTACAGAAGATTCACATTTTAAAAATTTAATTTAAATATATCGACAGTATAGGCCAATTTTACACATCAATTAATAAGTTAATAATAAAAATATCAATTACCTATTATAACGGCAGATTCATACGATTTTCATTTTTTCCCTTATTTCTATTAATCGATAATATAACGTTATCCGCCAGATATCAATTAAACCTGATACTTAACTATTAAAATAAAAAAGAGTCTTACTTTTTCTGTTTTTCATGTTCTGGCACTATTCTTCCCTTCCACGCATGTGACACTTTTTCAGCCCCCAACCCCACAACCATAAAAGCCCAACCTCTTCTCTCTCTTAACACTGCCGTCACGCTGTTTTCCTCACTCTTCACACATAACGTACAGCGCACAGACCCACTCTCCAATTCTTTCCGATTCCCAATTCTGATGGCCTCTACAAAACCCTAATCTCCAAAATCCACCCCAAACCTCGCCATGGAGAACAATGGAATAACTCACGCTGTCGCCGATTCCCGCGACTCCTCGCCGCGCTCTCGCGACGCTGAGAACAACACCACCTCCTTCATCGATGAACCCCCTCCTCCATCCGCCGCCGCAACCGCCACCATCGCCGCCACCGCCACCAACAAGGTGAAATCTCGGCGCAGCTACGGCGGAAGGATCCAACCCCGCCCCCACGACAACCAGCTCATCGTACGTCGGCGGCGACACGAAGATCCTCGCCGTGGACCGCCACATCGGGTTCCCCGCCCTTGCTGCGCAGGCTCTTCTCCATCGCCGGCGCCGACGTCTGCTTCAGCAAGTACCAGCTCTCAAGCGAGGACCTTCACGCCCTCATCTCCGTCACCAACGACGAAGACGTGGACTGCATGATGGTCGAGCACGATCGCCTGTGCTGCTCCTCACCTAGACCCGCACGCCTCAGGCCTCATCCCATTCCCCTCCCCATCACCGCTACCACCACCACCAACAACAACAACAACAATGTTCCTCCTCTTCCTCCTCTTCTGCTGTGACCAAACCTGAGCCATGGCGTGGTTCAGACGCCTCTCAATTCCGTTCAGCTTCCAGAACCTTCTTCTTCTCCGCAACTGCCTCCTCCGCCTGTTGCGGCGTTAAATCCGGACGCCGTTCGGGTTGATAAACCGCGTTCCGCGGC
>JAVHNN010000136.1:0-12653 GCA_031439585.1 Pterocarpus macrocarpus
AATTGGGTTTGGGGGCAAATAGCTTGAAAGGAGGAGACAAATACTCTAGAGAAGCCGAGGATAGGATTTCCCTCGGCGGTCCATCTGTGCAGGTGGAGCTTACTGACTCCGCCTACCACCGTTTAAATTTGATGAAACCATTTTTAGATGAAACTAGACATTCAAGGATTTCCATACATATATCATAATAGATCATTGGATTAGTATAGAATTAGTTATGAATTTTTGAAGTTAGACCTAGAAATCTGGGTAGTCATCCGGGCAGCATAGGTTGAGAAGGGTGTAACTCACCTATACAACCTCAAATTGAGTGCAACCAATGAGGTTTGAAAGCTAATACATGAGAGAACATCCCATAAAAATTTCAAATTTAATTTGTTGTCATTTGTTCCCAGCACCTCAATGAAGTTGGCTTAGATTAAAATTGGCCTAGAACAGGACAGCCCAGTAGGGTAATGTTTCGAGACTCATAACTCAAAATCCACTTAGACAAATGACATGAAACCTAACTCATTTTAAAGCTTGTTGTGTTAGCTTCATTTTGATATAAAATTCGCATGATTCCATCTAGTTTTCGATTTTAATGAATTTTATTCTATAGGAACCCCATTCTGGCTAGGAACAGGACAGGCTAAGATAAAATGTTTATATCTAGAGTTATATAATTCAAAGGAGATGGGACCAAAGAGAGTAGAAAGTAGACATATAAGGCTATAACATATCCAAAAATGAGAATTTAATGAGTTGAATTGAATAAAAAATTGGAGCATGCCAAACTCGGGCAGAACAGGGAAGAGCAAGCTGGAACCTACTAAATGCTTGATTTGCAATTGTTGAATGATGTTATAAGTGTTTATACATATTTGCTAGTTTATACTGAAATTATTAGTTGTGCAACTGTACTGATTGTATGGGACTATTCATGGAAAAGCGGATTTCGATCCGTTATGCATGAAAATTTGATGAGAAATCCATAAGTTATGAATTTCATGACAACTTGAATACTTCAGAAATAAAGAGACAAGTTAAATGTGCATTCAATTCATGACTTTATAAAGAATTCCCGCATCACTTGGGCCCAGAATAAATTAAGGAAATAGATCGATTGGGAAAGTTGGGAAAGTAAACCCAGCCATCCTGTATAGGAACGAACTCGATCTTGAAAAGTGGACTATTACCCAGGAATATATGGCCAATGACTCCCAGGGGACCAAGGATGGAAATAAGTTATAATAGGCGAAAGCCTCCAAGAATAAGATGCATCTTCTCATTCCACATGCATATGTACAGTGTAAATACTTTCTATTGATTGCTCTAGATCTCTGTATATTATTCATAATATGCTATTGTTCATTGTGATTCTTTGTTTGAGTACATTAGTATATCATTTAATTAAAATTGAACTTGTTTCGGTGTATGCTTTATAAATGAGTATTTAAATTAAATATTATCATTTGCAAGTGTACTATCTGAAAATCTTCATGCCAAAACAATGGGAATGACAATGATAACAGATGTATAGAAGTTAGGATTTTCTCTTGAGAAATATTCATTTCTCACCATGTTATATATTCATCATTCTCGGACTATGGAGCACGTAGCATTGGGGTCCTATTCATTGAGTTTCTGAGCTTCACATCCACATCGACCATTTTCTGGATCGCAGTATATATATCGGTAGATGCAGTTTCGTTATACTTCTTCTTCGAGAGGACTTTGTTGTACCACTTGTGCATCTCTTTTTGATCCTGCTTTGTCCCTGCATTGCTATACCTCTTCATATAAGCCCATCCATTTCCCACCACCACCAAAGCGGCCTGACACCAGTTGCACTAGTAGCTCCAGTTCCATGGCCCTCTGCTTCCACGGTACCCGATGTCGTCAGCCTAGACCTCGAGAGGAGGATCAAAATCAGAGGCGGCTAGTTCTTAAATCGTCATCTGCTCCTAGTCAGGGCACCACTCAACCACCTTGCCATGGCAAGCGGTTTCCTTTCGTCGACTGTTTAGATAGCGTGCATCTTTGTAGTGAGGTTAGATGTCTGAATGACCCTCTTTTGACCAGTTTGGAGATCATGGTTGGATGGGTAGATATTAAGAATATACATGAAATGTCCCATGGGGACCAGTTAAGTCTTGTTCATAGTGCCTTGCCGTTTCATTTTGTATTAGCGGCCTCATTTTGACACCTTGTACTTTTTGACAAACTTTGAGATCAGATATCTATATACATATCTATGACGCCGTTTGCAGTTATTCTGTTCTTATGTGTATTTTTATTTATGTTAAGTTATTTACAGATTTACCAATTGATTTGTATTTATTATGCCATCACGCAAAAAATTTTGTTATGAGATCAGGTAGTCTTATGCGAGAAATTAATTCTAATACAGAAAAGAGAAATTTAATCAATATTACACGTAATCTCTTATCAGATAGATTATTATGACTTAAGCATAGTACTTTATCTGGTAAGTTGTTACAAAATTCAAGTAGATCAAATTTGGATTTGATCAGATTCTGATTTTTTATTTTTTTTTTCTGTTTTAAAATTTGCGACCGATTTTGTGACCGTTTATATTTGCGATCGAAAAATCGGTCACAAATTCTAAATTTATCAACTGAAAATTGGTCTCAAAATTCGGAATTTGCAATCATAAAACTTGTGTGGAAAATCGGTCGTAAAATCCGATATTTGCGACCGAAAAATCAGTCGTAAAATCCAATATTTGAGACCGAAAAATCGGACGCAAATTCTGAATTTTGCAATCAAATCGGCCGCAAAAAAGTCAACAAGTGACCAAATTAAGCATGTCATAAAATCGGAGATTACGCAAAAATAATTCAATCACAATATATTTGCAACCTACCTAAATGTGGCCGACAAAATCGATCGCCTGAAACCATCTTTCAGTACATTTGTCTCGATTTGTGTGACCAAAAAGTTGATCGCAATTAGACAATTTTCTAGCAGTGCAAGTGTTCCTCCTCGGCTCGCGCAAGATTGCCCCACGTATGAATTACTTGCAATTTCAAAAAAAAATTAATTAATTCAAATTTTGTCGGATTTTTTGTTTTTAACTTCAACTTGACCCGTAAATAATCCTTACTTATAATATTTAAATAGAAAAGAATTCTCTCATATTTGTTTTAAACATGACCATGTCATGTTAAGAGAAGGATAGACATAAATACTTTAAATAAGTAGACCTCTCTAAAAATTTGTAGGACCTAATTTGAATAACTATGTTTATCTCTCTATTAATATAATAAGGATTTAATTGGTATACACTATCAGTATAAAAAGGTTTTGCACAAATATCTAATTATGTATTGCCACATCAATAAAAGTGTTTGACATAACTACTTACTACCTTAAAAGTCTTATAAACATCAATATGTGCTTGGATGACAGTATAAAACTCTTTTACACTGTCAGCGTATACCAATTAAACTCATATAATAAAGTCAAATTCAAAACAATCATGACAAGATCTTAATTCCAATTAAACACCAGCTCAAGTATATAAATATTAATTGCAATAAATACTACAAAAATGATAAAATCCTTGTAAATGGTGTGCTTAAAAATCCTCTTGAATCAATATTTCACCCACATCTATTGAATAGTTTTCGGATATTATGTAAATTACACATCATACCATTGTGAATAGGATTTTGAATTAGAAAAATTTTTAGGTTGATTATTAAGAGGATATATTAACACTTTAAATACAACTCCCTCTCTTTCAATTTATCTATCAATTTGGCAATTTGATATATTCTTAAATTAGTGTATCTAGATAATTATAATATAGGAAAAAAGGCACTTTACCCCTCCGAAGTATAGACCATGTGCACTTTAACCCCTAAAGTTTAAAAATGTGCAAATCGATCCGCTAAACTTTCCTGAAGGTGCAATATTGACACTTCTATTAGTTTTTCCATCAATTATTAATAAAAATATCACATATTTAAGAAAATTTAGGATATTAAGTTGCACATTTAAAAAGTTCAAGGGTCAATTTGCATATAATTCAAAGTTTAGAGGGAATATAGTATATTTATTTGGACTAAAATATACATTTGTGAAAGTTCGATAACACATTTTTAAATTTTAGGAACTAAAATACACATGATTTATAGTTCAGGGAATAAAATACAATTTTTCCTTATTATAATGATAAGAAGTTAAAGCTCCAACATTTATTTTCATATTTTTAAGATATATAACATTAATACAATATCTTCCACTGTGGAATATATCAATAAATGGATCTTCTTTTACTCTGTTAGATTATCTATAATTATAGAGTCTTGAATTAGAGCTTAGTTTCACACTTTTGGCTTTTGAAAAGTACCAAGCCAACAATGATAGCGACGTTCATAGAAATCTATTACTCAGGTAAATGAATCAATCATCAAACTCAATGCATTCATTGGATTATGCAGTATCTATACAACAGAGAAAAAAAAGAAAGGGTAGTTACAAGAGACTAACTGTAATATCCCCATATGACGTAATAGGAAATAATAACTACAAACTTTTGTTATTCACCACCTTGCCCCTAAACTTTTTAGAAAATGACATTTAGGTCCTATATCAATAAATTAGCGAGAATAAGGTTTTAAGCAGCGAGGAATCACGTAAGCAGCGTAGAAACCTAACCTCATTAATTAAGCCATGGAGGTATCCATATGTGAAATGACATGGGATGTCCCTAGACTTATCCATAATTATGAAAATGCCATTAGCCTTGAAAAACAGAAACAGAAGGCCCTAAAATTTGCAAGACGTTTAATGTACAATGTTAATCGATTTACTCGATTTTATTGATTTTGTAGAGTTAATTACAAAGTTAGGTAGAGGTTAACTAGGAGTTGATTAGAAGTTAAATTAGAGAAATTAGGATTAAGATAGACAATTATAAAAACCTCACAAAATTCTTCAAAACCATTTTACCGATTTAAAGGAAATCGGTAAGATTACGGTATTTTAAACTGTCGGAACCAAACCAATAGAATTTTAACTCACTAACAAATGCTTTAAGTGGCTGAGGAACTAAGCCACTTAACTCCTCAAAGTGGCACAAACAAGGCCACAAAGCATGAGGAAGGTTGGCTAAAAATCAGCCTTAGATTCTAAACCAATCATATTACAAGAAGCCAACTACCACCCCCATTAAATCAGATTTTTTCCTTCTTTCTCGCCCAATTTTCAAGTTCCCTCTTTCAGCAGCCTTCCTATCCTCTTTTCTTCATCCTCTTCATCTCCTTCTTCCACTTTTAGCCTCCCTCAAGCTTCTTGCATCCATATCCTTCACTAGAACTCAAGTCTAGCTAGTTGTTACATCAAAATAAAGGTAAGATTCAACTTATTCTTGTTCTTTTAGCTATGGATGACTACTTTGGGGCTGTATCTCCTCACTTCTTGATGTGATGATTGAATGAATATGATGATCTTTGGTCAGTTTTGTTGGTTGTTTTTATGTTAAAACCGATTTAGAAGTAAGAAGGAGTGAGAGTAGGATGCAGAGGGAGAGAAGGCGAGAGGATTAAAATCCTCGGCGTTGGTCCATATGGCGGAGTGTACGGCTCCACCTACAGCCTATTAAATTTGATAAAACCAATTTTAAATGAAACTGGACATCCAGGGCTTTCCACACATATATCATATAAGCCATTGGATTAGTATTGAGTGAGATATGAATTTTCGAAGTTTGACCTAGGTTTTTGAGTTTGATTCTGGGCAGACTGGGTTGTTCAGGGTAAATCTCGTCCTATACTACTTGGATTTGAATAAAACTAACTTTGTTAGAAATCTTACACATAGGAGAATGTCCCATAAAAATTTTAGAGTTAGATAAGATCCCGTTTGCTCCCAGTATTCCAAGAAATTTGCCCTATGTCCAAATCGGGCCAAAATAGAGCGATTCAGGAAGGTCAGATTTCGGGGCTTATAACTCGAGCTCTACTAGGTCAAATGAATGGAACTTTTTGAAAATGAAATTTTGTCCTGTTAGCTTTAATATGAGACCGATTTCGTATGATTTGAATCAGTTTTCGATTTTTAGTGGATTTTTACTTTTAAGTGTGTAATTTTGGCCAGCTGCTGGGCAGGCCGGGATAAAACCTAAATAATTGGAGTTATAGTTATCAAAATTAGATGGGACCAAAGGGGTTAGAAAATAGTCACATAATACTTTAACATATCCAAAATTGAGATCCAAATGAGTTAAATAGAAATTATGGCTTGATCTATAAAAACTGGGTTGAATGATTATGTTGAGGTTGTAACTCTGCCTTAATGGGACTAATACTTCGATGAGTTTAATGATGAATTATGCATGCAATATTGTGACTTCTATGACAGATTGGTGTTTTGATGGACTGGCACTATTCATGGAGAAACGGATCTGATCCGTTATCTTTGAATTTTCAGTAGAATTGTAAGGAAGTTATGAGCCTTTACATGTTACGAATATATATGTGGAACTCATGTATGCAAGGATATGAATATATTAAATGTGGATCCCTTCATTTGGAGGTAGTTGCACTTTGAATCCCTCCCCGTGAAGACAGTTAAAAGATATAACGAAGGCCCCATATTCCTAAGGAACGTGACATGGTGATCACACTCTGATGGGGTATGACATAACGATTATACCC
Organism: Pterocarpus macrocarpus; assembly: GCA_031439585.1. Lineage (NCBI taxonomy): Eukaryota > Viridiplantae > Streptophyta > Magnoliopsida > Fabales > Fabaceae > Pterocarpus > Pterocarpus macrocarpus. The sequence goes on from JAVHNN010000136.1 coordinate 6,669, forward strand.
TGGAATGTGGCATGATGATCCCACACCCTAAGGAATGTGACATGGCGATCACATTCCGATGGAGTATGACATGGCAATCATACTCTGGGACGTGGCAGGATGAATATATTCCTAAGAAGTGTGACATGGTGATCACACCCCAATAGAGTATGACATGGCGATCGTACTCTGGAATATGTGTGATAAGTAACCCTCGCCCACATGAGGCATGGCATGACCCAGCTAGTGTGAGTATAGGGGTAGGGCTTACATGAGGTATGGCATGCCCAGCTAGTGTAAGTACCGAGATGGTTATGGTGGCGACAAGTTAAGAGAAGTCTATAGCACAGCCATATATGTGTTATGTAACTATAATTGTACCTATGCTCATTATAATATAAATGACCAGAGGATATGTGAAATTTGAATTTGCATCGGATAATCATGTTTTCGAAAACCTAAGAAACTAAACCTTATGAATGCTCACCATTATTATATACCATGTTTTATTGATGCTGAACCTGTTATATCTATTTATGTAGTGATGTTTATTCTAGATATGGGATATTGTCAATGTGACCCAAGTGCGTGAATAAAATAAACTTTGCTTCGGACAATATGCTTTCAAACAATAAAATTAAACAGTTTGTATAACATGTTCGCCTTTTTCATAATAAGCCGAAGCAGCTGGAGATAATAACGACGACACAGCATATGGTAATTAAATGAATCCCTCTTTGAGAATTTAAAAATTCTCACTCTTTTTCCGTGTTATCTCCAGATAGTTCAGAAGTTGTTGAAGAGGGCCCTCCGAGGTGAAGGTGGCCGAAGGTTGCTGGCAGACAAGGTCCGATTAATTATTTGTATAAGGCGAAATTAGAATGAAAGGTCAACTTAACAGTTAACATCTTCGTAGTAATGCAGAATGGAAATTAAATTGACACCGAATGAAGGTATGTAAAGCACATTCAAGATTAAAAAGAAGATGACAAGCAAACATCACTAAAGGAAGCTTAACAAGTACATGAGTACCATTAGGCAAATGTACATAAAAATCATGCAGAGGTTGCGACTTGGAAAGAAAAGACAAGGAACAAGTGATGTGAGAAGTTGCCCCAGAGTCTAAAATCCAACAGGTTGTATCAATGCTAGAGGGTAAATTGCTAGCAGAGAATACCATACCTGCAGGTGTGTTGGAGGAAGATGCATTTGGATCTAAATTATTACCATTCTGATGTAATCGCAAGAGGGCCAGCAATTGTTGAACTTGAGATGTGGTAAGCCTTTGGGTCAAAGGAGAATTTCGATGCACAGAGATCTGCATTGGCATCAGAACAGGTAACATGATGCACAAAGTGGGAGCGAGTTTGCTCTTAGCCTTCTCAAGGCCATTTGGATATCCATGCAACATAAAGCATCTGTCTTGTGTGTGTCCTAATACTCCATAGTAGGAATAGAGCGGGCAATCTTTCTTGGTTTGTTTAGGCTTGGCATCACTAGGCCTCAGAAGAGGTTGTGGCTTAACAGCAAAAGCCACTTGATAGGCTGAGATACACCCCCAACAACCTCATGTTGCTTCTCTTCCTAAAGGATGAGAGAAAACACCTTGCTCATTGGGGGAAAAGGTTCCATGGCCAAGATTTGACCTCTAATTGCGGAGTATGACTCGTTCAATCCCATGAGAAAAGTTAAAATATATTCAATCTGAAAGAACTCGAGAAGAGGTCGAACTCTTCCATAATTACAAGGTGCAGCTGGGCGTAAAGCAACAAATTCTTCCCAAAGACTCTTGATTCGAGTAAAATATTGAGTGACAATTAACGAACTTTGTTGTTGACACACCATTGCCTTCTTGAGTTGGAAAAGCTGTGGGCCATTGGCTTGGCTGAAGCGATCATGCAAATCCTTCCACAGAGTCGCTGCGAAATCTGCATAAATTGAACTTTCCGCGATATCTTTGGAGATGCAATTAAGCAACCAAGAAAAGACGATATCGTTATTGCACTGCCAATTCGCAATCAGTTTAGGATTAGCATCATCACTAAGTTTGGGAATGGATCCATCCTCAAACCCTAATTTTCGCTTCGAATTGAGCGCCATCTTCATGGAGCGAGACCAAGAATTGTAGTTGAGCTCCGGAGAGGCTGAGAGACGAGGACCAATCCTGGATGATCCGAAGCATGGAGATGGTAGGGATTTTGGGGTGCTTGAGCCATGAGAGGAACTCAAGAAAAGGGCAAGAAAATGAGGGAAAGCGAAAGAAAGTGGAAGAGACCTCAGAGAGGAGAGAATTACTCTGATACCATATTACTCAGGTAAATGAATCAATCATCAAACTCAATACAGTCATTAGATTGTCTGGTATTTATGCGGCAGAGAAAAAGAAGAAAGTGTAGTTACAAGAGACTAACTAACTAACTGAAATAATTTAACAGCTTCTATTACAACCGACTTATTTACATTTGACCATTAAATCAACTAACTAATCCTAATAAAGTCGAGCGTAATGGAAATTGCGATGTGAAAAATTCATGTGTCCCCATTAAGTGCATGTTTGTTTAGGCATTTGCAATGCCAAACCCAAATTGACATTGATATTTGATTCCAAAAGATAAACTCATAAATATCCTTGCCACCTACCAGTTAAAAGAATCAAGAAATGTGAAGCAGCGACACCATAGGCTATAGCCAAGTCCTTACCCACCACAAGAGCCTGTGGCCTCCACGAAAAGATCACTGCATCACACCCATAACCTCCCCTTCCACTGCCGCCAAGCTACACTTTGCCCATCGAGCTTCCCTATTGCCATTGAATCATCGCACTTCCCAGTCGACCATGTCCACCATATGCGCCATCATTCCTCACTAGTGCACCCACTGACCGCACCCCACAATCATGCCCTCCATTGCATGGCCGCAAACTTTATTATCTATCTTTTAAATTATCACATGATTCTTATCTTTTAATATTAGTCATACTTGTTATCAAGAGTTATTTAATTAGGTATTTTAAAATAATTTTATTTATAATATTTTAAAAATAATATATGTATAACTTTTTAATAATATAATATTAATATACTTTATTCAAATATCTTAGAAATAAAAATGAAATAAAAAGGTAATATTAAAAGTACAGTACAAAACTCGTGTCTTTTTTGATAATTACATATTCAAAGTGATTTTACTTAATATTATCCAAACAATATTCATTCTATTATAATCATTTTGAATGAAAGTATCCAAATATAAATCACATTGACATCAACTCACTTTTACTCAAAATCAATTTTAGTAAAATCAAGTTAATACAAACCTTAGTTTACAAATGCTAATCCAAACACACACTAAGAAACTCATGTTCGAGCGAGCCACAAATGTTCTCTTCTTTTGCATGCATTTCTTGCTTTTCATTATGTAATGTTTATTATTAGATAATCCATCTGAATTACTATAATTTTCAATTGAATTATTTGAGTTTATTATATTCTCTTATTTAGTATGACACATTACTCTGCAAATATAAATTACCTGGATTATCTAGATTACTTCTAAAGTGATAATTCATATTATCGTCATGAGGGTAATTAATCTGAATTAACACCTATGTAGTAATATTCTATTATTATTATTATTAATTACTTTTTAATAATATTATTATTGATAATTATAATAATAATTTATTAATATTAATTAAAAATTAAGGTTAATAATAATAAAGATGACTAATTATTATTATTAAGGAAATACTCAATGTTACTGAAAAGTTAATGTAAGAAGTTAAGATATGATTTAGTCGTTCAAATGTTGGGCATTAATTTTTACTCTCTCCTTTTTGAGTTTTGAGTTAATTTCACTTTAGCCTTTGATTTTTTATGCATAAATCACTTTCATCTTTGATTTTTTTGAATTGTCAAATTACTTCTCCATTTTATAAAATATGAGTCACGTTAGTCCCTTCCCCAACTTTATTAGTCCACTGCATCATTTGTTTGTTGACGTATCATATTAAATGAACTCGAAACTAAAGGAGTGGCACCTATTTATCAGAATTACCATTTTATCAAAACTCTGAACCTGAATCATCCCGAATTTGTGAAGATTCATATCATGATTTCATAGAAATTTATTTAAAAATCCGAGATGATTCGGGTTCCTCGTTCCGAGTTTTGGTTAGAAAATTTATTTCGACGAACAGGTTCTCTCCCCAAAGTTCTGAGTTCAGTTAACATGACACGTCAGCAAACAATGATAAGGGACTAATGGAGTTAAGAGAAGAACTAATTTGACTCACATTTTACAAAGTGGAGAACAAATTTCATAATTTCAAAAATTTAGAGATAAAAGTGACTCACACATAAAAAGTTATGGAGACTAAAGTAAGAATTAACTCCTCCCTTTTGTAAGGTCATCTATCCTATCTCCTATGTAAAAGCGGTCTTCACTTGGAGATTGTCATGCTTAAAGTGTTTGAGCAATATAGCATTACTCAACTATTACTTGTTAATATCAATTAACAATAATAATAATTAATAATAATAATAATTAATAATAGTAATAATAATGATTTAATAATCTTTTTTATATATCAAATATTGTAGTGTGAATGATCAGTTAAATTATCTATATATACCAAATACTATATTGTACCATTATCAATAATTTAAAAGTGACAATTTTTTTAGTGTAATCTAGATTATCAGCAATTTTGATAGATAATGTGTTAAATGTCATCTAAATTTCTCATTTTTAATGCAATGAGATTTAAACCTATGATATATATATATATATATATATATATATATATATATATATATATATATATATATATATATTATCTTAACCTCTCATCACTGATTCACTTCTAATTTTATTAATATTTCCTTCTAATTATCTTTGTTTGATATAATTCCCAACAGAAATAGATTTCTTACAAAAAAAATAAAAAAATAAAAACAATTGATAACAATTTCGACAAAAGAAATAGATTTATTATAAGGGAAAAAAATAAAAAATAAAAACAATTTTCACTCAAGGCTAATAGATGATATGTAACATTGACCTAGATTCATAGACTATTAATAGTAAGTCACTCAGAGTGATTTAATGGTGAGAGGTTTGGATAGTATGTATGAGGTCAGAGTTCAAATTTTGCTATTGTTAATATATCAAAAAAAAAAAGAAAGAAAATAAAAAAGACTATTAATAATAATGCATCTTTCTTCCTGAAAACTTATACATTTAATGTACTACCGTATACATATAAGACAAACATGAAATCGAATTAAGAAAAATAAATTGAAAAATTCAAATTTAGTATAACGTGAGGCAATTTTGCGAGGTGCGGAATACAAAATACATAATATGAATATTTTAATTGGAGAAAAGCAACAAAAAGAAGATAAAAACTAAAATAGTTATTATCAATTCATAAATGGAGCCGTTTCTATTAATTTATTTAAAAAGAGACTTACAGAGGAGATTAAAACATTAAAGAAAAAGAAGAAAGAAAAAAATATTAGGAACAAAATTAAGACCGAATTTATATTTCATTGCTCTTTTTTATGCTAATTGATATAAATTTCTCGTTATTGTTTAATTTAATTTTTTTTAATAAACCAAAATTTATAATGTTGCTTGACTAAAACTTTTTATTACAATTGAATTCTACGAAATATACACAAGAAAATTTTCAAGGATTTTAGACGCCAAACTTTTCTTTCCCCGAGTTCCTCCCCCGCCCCCGGGAAAAGAGAGAGGCGGGGATGTTGAATACAAATTCAAATGTTAGCTGACGTGGAAAACAACATGTAGAATACTCTATGTAAGTTCAAATGTTTTTGCATAAGTTCAAATACATGAAAAGGTAGATGCATAAGTTATGTATCCAATGTATTGAGGCTATTGTGCATTACTATGTTTCAGTTATTATTCATACTATAATTTATGAATTGGTGTTGTATGGGCTCTCCCAAATGATAAGTCTGAGTAAAATTGAACCTTTGC
>JAVHNN010000137.1:0-14000 GCA_031439585.1 Pterocarpus macrocarpus
TTAAGGATTAAGACTTGCTTCCAATCAATGGCAAAACGAACTTAAAGAATAAAAAGAAACCAATTCGCTAAGGATTAAGACTTGCTTCCAATCAATGGCCAAATGAACCTAAAGAATAAAGAGAAACCAATTCCTTAAGTATTGTGACTTGTTTCCAATCAATGGCTTAAAGAACTAAAAGAATAAATGGAAACCAATTCCTTAAGGATTAAGACTTGCTTCCAATCAATGCCCAAATGAACTTATAGAATAAAGAGAAACCAATTTCTTAAGCATTAAGACTTGCTTCCAATCAATGGCCAAATGAAATTAAAGAATGAAGAGAAACCAATTCCTTAAGGATTAAGAGTTGCTTCCAATCAATGGCCAAATGAACCTAAAGAATAAAGAAAAACCAATTCCTTAAGTATTATGACTTACTTCCGATCAATGGGTTAAAGAACTAAAAGAATAAATGGAAACCAATTCCTTACGGATTATGACTTGCTTACAATCAACGGCCAAATGAACTTATAGAAAAAAGAGAAACCAATTCCTTAAGGATTAAGACTTGCTTCCAATCAATAACCAATTGAACTTACGGATTAAAGAGAAACCAATTCCTTTAGGATTAAGACTTGCGTCTAATAAATGGGCAAATGAGCTTATAGAATTGAGAGAAACCAATTCCTTAAGGATTAAGACTTGCTTCCAATCAACGCCGAAATAAACTTAAAGAAAAAAGAGAAACCAATTCCTTGAGGATTAAGACTTGCTTCCAATCAAATGCCAAATGAACATAAAGAATAAACAGAAACCAATTCCTTAAGGATTAAGACTTGCTTCCAATCAATGGCCAAATGAACTTAAAGAATAAAGAGAAACGAATTCCATAGGGATTAAGACTTGCTTCCTATCAATGGCTTAAAGAACAAAAAGCATAAATGGAAACCAATTCCTTAAGGATTAAGAATTGGTTCCAATCAATGGCCAAATGAACTTAAAGAATAAAGAGATACCAAATCCTTAAGGATTAAGACTTACCTCCAATCAACGGCCAAACGAACTTAAAGAGTAAAGAGAAACCAATTCCTTAAGGATTAAGACTTGCTTCCAATCAATGGCCAAACGAACCTAAAGAATAAAGAGAAACCAATTCCTTAAGTATTATGACTTGCTTCCAATCAATAGCCAAACGAACTTAAAGAATAAAGAGAAACCAATTCCTTAAGTATTATGACTTACATCCAATCAGTGGGTTAAAGAACCAAAAGAATAAATCGAAACCAACTCCTTAAGGATTAAGACCTGCTTCCAATCAATGGCCAAATGAACTTAAAGAATAAAGAGAAACCAAATCCTTAAGGATTAAGACTTGCTTCCAATCAACAGCCAAACGAACTTAAAGAGTAAAGAGAAACCAATTTCTTAAGGATTAAGACTTGCTACCAATCAATGGCCAAATGAACCTAAAGAATAAAGAGAAACCAATTCCTTAAGTATTATGACTTGCTTCCAATCAATGGCTTAAAGAACTAAAAGAATAAATGGAAACCAATTCCTTAAGGATTAAGACTTGCTTCCAATCAATGGCTTAAAGAACAAAAAGAATAAATGGAAACCAATTCCTTAAAGATTAAGACTTTCTTCCAATCAATGGCTAAATGAAATTAAAGAATAAAGAGAAACCAATTCCTTAAGGATTAAGACTTGCTTCCAATCAATGGCCAAATGAACTTAAAGAATAAAGAGAAACCAATTCCTTAAGTATTATGACTTACATCCAATCAATGGGTTAAAGAACTAAAAGAATAAATGGAAACCAATTCCTTGAGGATTAAGACTTGCTTCCAATCAATGCCCAAATGAACTTAAAGAATCAAGAGAAACCAATTCCATAAAGATTAAGACTTGCTTCCAATCAATGGCCAAATGAACTTAAAGAAAAAAGAGAAACCAATTCCTTAAGGATTAAGACTTGCTTCCAATCAATGGCAAAATAAACTTAAAGAAAAAAGAGAAACCAATTCGCTAAGGATTAAGACTTGCTTCCAATCAATGGCCAAATGAACCTAAAGAATAAAGAGAAACGAATTCCTTAAGTATTGTGACTTGCTTCCAATCAGTGGCTTAAAGAACTAAAAGAATAAATGGAAACCAACTCCTTAAGGATTAAGACTTGCTTCCAATCAATGCCCAAATGAACTTATAGAATAAAGAGAAACCAATTTCTTAAGCATTAAGACTTGCTTCCAATCAATGGGCAAATGAACTTATAGGATAAAGAGAAACCAATTCCCTAAGGATTAAGACTTGCTTCCAATCAACGGCTTAAAGAACAAAAAGAATAAATGGAAACCAATTCCTTAAGGATTAAGACTTGCTTCCAATCAACGGCCAAATGAACCTAAAGAAAACAGAGAAACCAATTCCTTAAGGATTAAGACTTGCTTCCAATCAATGGCCAAATGAACTTAAAGAGTAAAGAGAAACCAATTCCTTAAGGATTAAGACTTGCTTCCAATCAATGGCTTAAAGAACAAAAAGAATAAATGGAAACCAATTCCTTAAGGATTAAGACTTGCTTCCAATCAATGGCTAAATGAAATTAAAGAATAAAGAGAAACCAATTCCTTAAGGATTAAGACTTGCTTCCAATCAATGGTCAAATGAACTTAAAGAATAAAGAGAAACCAATTCCTTAAGGATTAAGACTTGCTTCCAATCAATGCCCAAATGAACTTAAAGAATCAAGAGAAACCAATTCCGTAAAGATTAAGACTTGCTTCCAATCAACGGCCAAATGAAATTAAAGAATAAAGAGAAACCAATTCCTTAAGGATTAAGACTTGCTTCCAATCAATGGCAAAACGAACTTTAAGAATAAAGAGAAACCAATTCGCTAAGGATTAAGACTTGCTTCCAATCAATGGCCAAATGAACCTAAAGAATAAAGAGAAACCAATTCCTTAAGTATTGTGACTTGTTTCCAATCAATGGCTTAAAGAACTAAAAGAATAAATGGAAACCAACTCCTTAAGGATTAAGACTTGCTTCCAATCAATGCCCAAATGAACTTATAGAATAAAGAGAAACCAATTTCTTAAGCATTAAGACTTGCTTCCAATCAATGGGCAAATGAACTTATAGGATAAAGAGAAACCAATTCCTTAAGGATTAAGACTTGCTTCCAATCAATGGCCAAATGAACCTAAAGAATAAAGAGAAACCAATTCCTTAAGTATTATGACTTACTTCCGATCAATGGGTTAAAGAACTAAAAGAATAAACGGAAACCAATTCCTTACGGATTATGACTTGCTTACAATCAACGGCCAAATGAACTTATAGAAAAAAGAGAAACCAATTCCTTAAGGATTAAGACTTGCTTCCAATCAATAACCAATTGAACTTACGGAATAAAGAGAAACCAATTCCTTTAGGATTAAGACTTGCGTCTAATCAATGGGCAAATGAGCTTATAGAATAGAGAGAAACCAATTCCTTAAGGATTAAGACTTGCTTCCAATCAACGCCCAAATAAACTTAAAGAAAAAAGAGAAACCAATTCCTTGAGGATTAAGACTTGCTTCCAATCAAATGCCAAATGAACATAAAGAATAAACAGAAACCAATTCCTCAAGGATTAAGACTTGCTTCCAATCAATGGCCAAATGAACTTAAAGAATAAAGAGAAACGAATTCCATAGGGATTAAGACTTGCTTCCAATCAATGGCTTAAAGAACAAAAAGCATAAATGGAAACCAATTCCTTAAGGATTAAGAATCGGTTCCAATCAATGGCCAAATGAACTTAAAGAATAAAGAGAAATCAAATCCTTAATTATTTAAGACTTACCTCCAATCAACGGCCAAACGAACTTAAAGAGTAAAGAGAAACCAATTCCTTAAGGATTAAGACTTGCTTCCAATCAATGGCCAAACGAACCTAAAGAATAAAGAGAAACCAATTCTTTAAGTATTATGACTTGCTTCCAATCAATAGCCAAACGAACTTCAAGAATAAAGAGAAACCAATTCCTTAAATATTATGACTTACATCCAATCAATGGGTTAAAGAACCAAAAGAATAAATGGAAACCAACTCCTTAAGGATTAAGACCTGCTTCCAATCAATGGCCAAATGAACTTAAAGAATAAACAGAAACCAAATCCTTAAGGATTAAGACTTGCTTCCAATCAACGGCCAAACGAACTTAAAGAGTAAAGAGAAACCAATTTCTTAAGGATTAAGACTTGCTACCAATCAATGGCCAAATGAACCTAAAGAATAAAGAGAAACCAATTCCTTAAGTATTATCACTTGCTTCCAATCAATGGCTTAAAGAACTAAAAGAATAAATGGAAACCAATTCCTTAAGGATTAAGACTTGCTTCCAATCAAAGGGCAAATGAACTTATAGAATAAAGGGAAACCAATTCCTTAAGGATTAAGACTTGCTTCCAATCAATGGCTTAAAGAACAAAAAGAATAAATGGAAACCAATTCCTTAAGGATTAAGACTTGCTTCCAATCAATGGCTAAATGAAATTAAAGAATAAAGAGAAACCAATTCCTTAAGGATTAAGACTTGCTTCCAATCAATGGTCAAATGAACTTAAAGAATAAAGAGAAACCAATTCCTTAAGGATTAAGACTTGCTTCCAATCAATGCCCAAATGAACTTAAAGAATCAAGAGAAACCAATTCCGTAAAGATTAAGACTTGCTTCCAATCAACGGCCAAATGAAATTAAAGAATAAAGAGAAACCAATTCCTTAAGGATTAAGACTTGCTTCCAATCAATGGCAAAACGAACTTTAAGAATAAAGAGAAACCAATTCGCTAAGGATTAAGACTTGCTTCCAATCAATGGCCAAATGAACCTAAAGAATAAAGAGAAACCAATTCCTTAAGTATTGTGGAAACCAATTCCTTAAGTATTATGACTTACTTCCGATCAATGGGTTAAAGAACTAAAAGAATAAACGGAAACCAATTCCTTACGGATTATGACTTGCTTACAATCAACGGCCAAATGAACTTATAGAAAAAAGAGAAACCAATTCCTTAAGGATTAAGACTTGCTTCCAATCAATAACCAATTGAACTTACGGAATAAAGAGAAACCAATTCCTTTAGGATTAAGACTTGCGTCTAATCAATGGGCAAATGAGCTTATAGAATAGAGAGAAACCAATTCCTTAAGGATTAAGACTTGCTTCCAATCAACGCCCAAATAAACTTAAAGAAAAAAGAGAAACCAATTCCTTGAGGATTAAGACTTGCTTCCAATCAAATGCCAAATGAACATAAAGAATAAACAGAAACCAATTCCTCAAGGATTAAGACTTGCTTCCAATCAATGGCCAAATGAACTTAAAGAATAAAGAGAAACGAATTCCATAGGGATTAAGACTTGCTTCCAATCAATGGCTTAAAGAACAAAAAGCATAAATGGGAACCAATTCCTTAAGGATTAAGAATCGGTTCCAATCAATGGCCAAATGAACCTAAAGAATAAAAAGAAATCAAATCCTTAAGGATTACGACTTGCTTCTAATCAAGGGCCAAACGAACTTAAAGAGTAAAAAGAAACCAATTCCTTAAGGGTTAAGACTTGCTTCCAATCAACGGCCACATGAACCTAAAGAATAAAGAGAAACCAATTCCTTAAGTATTATGACTTGCTTCCAATCAATTGCCAAATAAACTTAAAGTATAAAGAGAAACCAATTCCTTAAGTATTATGACTTACATCCAATCAATGGGTTAAAGAACTAAAAGAATAAATGGAAACCAACTCCTTAAGGATTAAGACCTGCTTCCAATCATTGCCCAAATGAACTTCAAGAATAAAGAGATACCAAATGCTTAAGTATTAAGGCTTGCTTCCAATCAATGGCCAAACGAACTTAATGAATATAGAGAAACCAATTCCTTGAGGATTATGAGTTGCTTACAATTAATGGCCAAATGAACCTAAAGAATAGAGAAAAACCTATTCCTTAAGTATTATGACTTGCTTCCAATCAATGGCTTAAAGAACTAAAAGAATAAATGGAAACCAATTCGTTAAGGATTAAGACTTGCTTCCAATCAATGGCCAAATGAAATTAAAGAATAAAGAGAAACCAATTCCTTAAGGATTAAGACTTGCTTCCAATCAATGGCGTAAAGAACTAAAAGAAAAAATGGAAACCAATTCGTCAAGGATTAAGGCTTGCTTCCAATCAATGGCCAAACGAACCTAAAGAATACAGAGAAACCAATTGCTGAAGGATTAAGACTTGCTTCCAATCAATGGCCAAATGAACTTATAGAATAAAGAGAAACGAATTCCTTAAGGATTAAGACTTGCTTCCAATCAATGGGCAAATGAACTTATAGAAAAAATTGAAACCAATTCCTTAAGGATTAAGACTTGCTTCCAATCAATGGCTTAAAGAACTAAAAGAATAAATGGAAACCAATTCCTTAAGGATTAAGACTTGTTTCCAATCAATGGCCAAATGAAATTAAAGAATAAAGACAAACTAATTCGTTAAGGATTAAGATTTGCTTCCAATCAATGGCCAAATGAACCTAAAGAATAAAGAGAAACCAATTCCTTAAGTATTATGACTTGCTTCCAATCAATGGCTTAAAGAACTAAAAGAATAAATGGAAACCAATTCCTTAAGGATTAAGACTTGCTTCCAATCAATGGCTTAAAGAACAAAAAGAATAAATGGAAACCAATTCCTTAAAGATTAAGACTTTCTTCCAATCAATGGCTAAATGAAATTAAAGAATAAAGAGAAACCAATTCCTTAAGGATTAAGACTTGCTTCCAATCAATGGCCAAATGAACTTAAAGAATAAAGAGAAACCAATTCCTTAAGTATTATGACTTACATCCAATCAATGGGTTAAAGAACTAAAAGAATAAATGGAAACCAATTCCTTGAGGATTAAGACTTGCTTCCAATCAATGCCCAAATGAACTTAAAGAATCAAGAGAAACCAATTCCATAAAGATTAAGACTTGCTTCCAATCAATGGCCAAATGAACTTAAAGAAAAAAGAGAAACCAATTCCTTAAGGATTAAGACTTGCTTCCAATCAATGGCAAAATGAACTTAAAGAAAAAAGAGAAACCAATTCGCTAAGGATTAAGACTTGCTTCCAATCAATGGCCAAATGAACCTAAAGAATAAAGAGAAACGAATTCCTTAAGTATTGTGACTTGCTTCCAATCAGTGGCTTAAAGAACTAAAAGAATAAATGGAAACCAACTCCTTAAGGATTAAGACTTGCTTCCAATCAATGCCCAAATGAACTTATAGAATAAAGAGAAACCAATTTCTTAAGCATTAAGACTTGCTTCCAATCAATGGGCAAATGAACTTATAGGATAAAGAGAAACCAATTCCCTAAGGATTAAGACTTGCTTCCAATCAACGGCTTAAAGAACAAAAAGAATAAATGGAAACCAATTCCTTAAGGATTAAGACTTGCTTCCAATCAACAGCCAAATGAACCTAAAGAAAACAGAGAAACCAATTCCTTAAGGATTAAGACTTGCTTCCAATCAATGGCCAAATGAACTTAAAGAGTAAAGAGAAACCAATTCCTTAAGGATTAAGACTTGCTTCCAATCAATGGCTTAAAGAACAAAAAGAATAAATGGAAACCAATTCCTTAAGGATTAAGACTTGCTTCCAATCAATGGCTAAATGAAATTAAAGAATAAAGAGAAACCAATTCCTTAAGGATTAAGACTTGCTTCCAATCAATGGTCAAATGAACTTAAAGAATAAAGAGAAACCAATTCCTTAAGGATTAAGACTTGCTTCCAATCAATGCCCAAATGAACTTAAAGAATCAAGAGAAACCAATTCCGTAAAGATTAAGACTTGCTTCCAATCAACGGCCAAATGAAATTAAAGAATAAAGAGAAACCAATTCCTTAAGGATTAAGACTTGCTTCCAATCAATGGCAAAAGCGAACTTTAAGAATAAAGAGAAACCAATTCGCTAAGGATTAAGACTTGCTTCCAATCAATGGCCAAATGAACCTAAAGAATAAAGAGAAACCAATTCCTTAAGTATTGTGACTTGTTTCCAATCAATGGCTTAAAGAACTAAAAGAATAAATGGAAACCAACTCCTTAAGGATTAAGACTTGCTTCCAATCAATGCCCAAATGAACTTATAGAATAAAGAGAAACCAATTTCTTAAGCATTAAGACTTGCTTCCAATCAATGGGCAAATGAACTTATAGGATAAAGAGAAACCAATTCCTTAAGGATTAAGACTTGCTTCCAATCAATGGCCAAATGAACCTAAAGAATAAAGAGAAACCAATTCCTTAAGTATTATGACTTACTTCCGATCAATGGGTTAAAGAACTAAAAGAATAAACGGAAACCAATTCCTTACGGATTATGACTTGCTTACAATCAACGGCCAAATGAACTTATAGAAAAAAGAGAAACCAATTCCTTAAGGATTAAGACTTGCTTCCAATCAATAACCAATTGAACTTACGGAATAAAGAGAAACCAATTCCTTTAGGATTAAGACTTGCGTCTAATCAATGGGCAAATGAGCTTATAGAATAGAGAGAAACCAATTCCTTAAGGATTAAGACTTGCTTCCAATCAACGCCCAAATAAACTTAAAGAAAAAAGAGAAACCAATTCCTTGAGGATTAAGACTTGCTTCCAATCAAATGCCAAATGAACATAAAGAATAAACAGAAACCAATTCCTCAAGGATTAAGACTTGCTTCCAATCAATGGCCAAATGAACTTAAAGAATAAAGAGAAACGAATTCCATAGGGATTAAGACTTGCTTCCAATCAATGGCTTAAAGAACAAAAAGCATAAATGGAAACCAATTCCTTAAGGATTAAGAATCGGTTCCAATCAATGGCCAAATGAACTTAAAGAATAAAGAGAAATCAAATCCTTAAGGATTAAGACTTACCTCCAATCAACGGCCAAACGAACTTAAAGAGTAAAGAGAAACCAATTCCTTAAGGATTAAGACTTGCTTCCAATCAATGGCCAAACGAACCTAAAGAATAAAGAGAAACCAATTCTTTAAGTATTATGACTTGCTTCCAATCAATAGCCAAACGAACTTCAAGAATAAAGAGAAACCAATTCCTTAAATATTATGACTTACATCCAATCAATGGGTTAAAGAACCAAAAGAATAAATGGAAACCAACTCCTTAAGGATTAAGACCTGCTTCCAATCAATGGCCAAATGAACTTAAAGAATAAACAGAAACCAAATCCTTAAGGATTAAGACTTGCTTCCAATCAACGGCCAAACGAACTTAAAGAGTAAAGAGAAACCAATTTCTTAAGGATTAAGACTTGCTACCAATCAATGGCCAAATGAACCTAAAGAATAAAGAGAAACCAATTCCTTAAGTATTATCACTTGCTTCCAATCAATGGCTTAAAGAACTAAAAGAATAAATGGAAACCAATTCCTTAAGGATTAAGACTTGCTTCCAATCAAAGGGCAAATGAACTTATAGAATAAAGGGAAACCAATTCCTTAAGGATTAAGACTTGCTTCCAATCAATGGCTTAAAGAACAAAAAGAATAAATGGAAACCAATTCCTTAAGGATTAAGACTTGCTTCCAATCAATGGCTAAATGAAATTAAAGAATAAAGAGAAACCAATTCCTTAAGGCTTAAGACTTGCTTCCAATCAATGGTCAAATGAACTTAAAGAATAAAGAGAAACCAATTCCTTAAGGATTAAGACTTGCTTCCAATCAATGCCCAAATGAACTTAAAGAATCAAGAGAAACCAATTCCGTAAAGATTAAGACTTGCTTCCAATCAACGGCCAAATGAAATTAAAGAATAAAGAGAAACCAATTCCTTAAGGATTAAGACTTGCTTCCAATCAATGGCAAAACGAACTTTAAGAATAAAGAGAAACCAATTCGCTAAGGATTAAGACTTGCTTCCAATCAATGGCCAAATGAACCTAAAGAATAAAGAGAAACCAATTCCTTAAGTATTGTGGAAACCAATTCCTTAAGTATTATGACTTACTTCCGATCAATGGGTTAAAGAACTAAAAGAATAAACGGAAACCAATTCCTTACGGATTATGACTTGCTTACAATCAACGGCCAAATGAACTTATAGAAAAAAGAGAAACCAATTCCTTAAGGATTAAGACTTGCTTCCAATCAATAACCAATTGAACTTACGGAATAAAGAGAAACCAATTCCTTTAGGATTAAGACTTGCGTCTAATCAATGGGCAAATGAGCTTATAGAATAGAGAGAAACCAATTCCTTAAGGATTAAGACTTGCTTCCAATCAACGCCCAAATAAACTTAAAGAAAAAAGAGAAACCAATTCCTTGAGGATTAAGACTTGCTTCCAATCAAATGCCAAATGAACATAAAGAATAAACAGAAACCAATTCCTCAAGGATTAAGACTTGCTTCCAATCAATGGCCAAATGAACTTAAAGAATAAAGAGAAACGAATTCCATAGGGATTAAGACTTGCTTCCAATCAATGGCTTAAAGAACAAAAAGCATAAATGGGAACCAATTCCTTAAGGATTAAGAATCGGTTCCAATCAATGGCCAAATGAACCTAAAGAATAAAAAGAAATCAAATCCTT
Source organism: Pterocarpus macrocarpus (assembly GCA_031439585.1). Lineage (NCBI taxonomy): Eukaryota > Viridiplantae > Streptophyta > Magnoliopsida > Fabales > Fabaceae > Pterocarpus > Pterocarpus macrocarpus. Next base: position 10,639 of record JAVHNN010000137.1, read on the forward strand.
AAGGATTACGACTTGCTTCTAATCAAGGGCCCAACGAACTTAAAGAGTAAAAAGAAACCAATTCCTTAAGGGTTAAGACTTGCTTCCAATCAACGGCCACATGAACCTAAAGAATAAAGAGAAACCAATTCCTTAAGTATTATGACTTGCTTCCAATCAATTGCCAAATAAACTTAAAGTATAAAGAGAAACCAATTCCTTAAGTATTATGACTTACATCCAATCAATGGGTTAAAGAACTAAAAGAATAAATGGAAACCAACTCCTTAAGGATTAAGACCTGCTTCCAATCATTGCCCAAATGAACTTCAAGAATAAAGAGATACCAAATGCTTAAGTATTAAGGCTTGCTTCCAATCAATGGCCAAACGAACTTAATGAATATAGAGAAACCAATTCCTTGAGGATTATGAGTTGCTTACAATTAATGGCCAAATGAACCTAAAGAATAGAGAAAAACCAATTCCTTAAGTGTTATGACTTGCTTCCAATCAATGGCTTAAAGTACTAAAAGAATAAATGGAAACCAATTCGTTAAGGATTAAGACTTGCTTCCAATCAATGGCCAAATGAACTTAAAGAATAAAGAGAAACCAATTCCTTAAGGATTAAGACTTGCTTCCAATCAATGGCCACAAGAACTTAAAGAATAAAGAGAAACCAATTCCTTAAGTATTATGACTTACATCCAATCAATGGGTTAAAGAACTAAAAGAATAAATGGAAACCAATTCCTTAAGGATTAAGACTTGCTTCCAATCATTGCCCTAATGAACTTAAAGAATAAAGAGAAACCAAATCCTTAAGGATTAAGACTTGCTTCCAATCAATGGGCAAACGAACTTAAAGAATAAAGAGAAACCAATTCCTTAAGGATTACGAGTTGCTTACAATTAATGGCCAAATGAACCTAAAGAATAGAGAAAAACCTATTCCTTAAGTATTATGACTTGCTTCCAATCAATGGCTTAAAGAACTAAAAGAATAAATGGAAACCAATTCGTTAAGGATTAAGACTTGCTTCCAATCAATGGCCAAATGAAATTAAAGAATAAAGAGAAACCAATTCCTTAAGGATTAAGACTTGCTTCCAATCAATGGCGTAAAGAACTAAAAGAAAAAATGGAAACCAATTCGTCAAGGATTAAGGCTTGCTTCCAATCAATGGCCAAACGAACCTAAAGAATACAGAGAAACCAATTGCTGAAGGATTAAGACTTGCTTCCAATCAATGGCCAAATGAACTTATAGAATAAAGAGAAACGAATTCCTTAAGGATTAAGACTTGCTTCCAATCAATGGGCAAATGAACTTATAGAAAAAATTGAAACCAATTCCTTAAGGATTAAGACTTGCTTCCAATCAATGGCTTAAAGAACTAAAAGAATAAATGGAAACCAATTCCTTAAGGATTAAGACTTGTTTCCAATCAATGGCCAAATGAAATTAAAGAATAAAGACAAACTAATTCGTTAAGGATTAAGATTTGCTTCCAATCAATGGCCAAATGAACCTAAAGAATAAAGAGAAACCAATTCCTTAAGTATTATGACTTGCTTCCAATCAATGGCTTAAAGAACTAAAAGAATAAATGGAAACCAATTCCTTAAGGATTAAGACTTGCTTCCAACGAATGGCCAAATGAACTTCAAGAATAAAGAGAAACCAATTCCTTAAGGATTAAGACTTGCTTCCAATCAATTGCCAAATGAACATAAAGAGTAAACAGACTTGCTTCCAATCAATGACCCAAAGAACTTAAAGAATAAAGAGAAACCAATTTTTTATGGATTAAGACTTGCTTCCAATCAATGCCCAAATGAACTTAAAGAATAAAGAGAAACCAATTCCTTAAGGATTAAAACTTGCTTCCAATCAATGGGCAAATGAACTTAAAGAATAAAGAGAAACCAATTCCTTAAGGATTAAGACTTGCTTCCAGTGAATGGCTTAAAGAACTAAAAGAATAAATGGAAACCAATTCCTTAAGGATGAAGACTTGCTTCCAATCAATGGCCAAATGAACTTAAAGAATAAAGAGAAACCAATTCCTTACGGAATAAGACTTGCTTCCAATCAATGGCCAAATGAACTTAAAGAATAAAGAGAAACCAATTCCTTAAGGATTTAGACTTGCTTCCAGTGAATGGCTTAAAGAACTAAAAGAATAAATGGAAACCAATTCCTTAAGGGTTAAGACTTGCTTCCAATCAATGGCCAAATGAACTTAAAGAACAAAGAGAAACCAATTCCTTAAGGATTAAGACTTACTTCCAATCAATGGCCAAATGAACTTCAAGAATAAAGAGAAACCAATTCCTTATGTATTAAGATTTGCTTCCAATCAATTGCCAAATGAACATAAAGAGTAAACAGACTTGCTTCCAATCAATGGCCAAATGACCTTAAAGAATAAAGAAAAACCAATTCCTTCAGGATTAAGACTTGCTTCCAATCAATGCCCAAATGAACCTAAAAAATGAAGAGAAACCAATTCCTTAAGTATTACGACTTGCTTCCAATCAATGGCTTAAAGAACTAAAAGAATAAATGGAAACCAACTCCTTAAGGATTAAGACTTGCTTACAATCAATGGCCAACTGAACTTACAGAAAAAGTGAAACCAATTCCTTTAGCATTAAGACTTGCTTCCAATCAATGGACAAATGTGCTTATAGAATAGAGGGAAACCAATTCCTTAAGGATTAAGACTTGCTTCCAATCAACGGCCAAATGAACTTAAAGAATATAGAGAAACGAATTCCTTAAGGATTAAGGCTTGCTTCCAATCAATTGCCAAATGAACATAAAGAGTAAACAGAAATCAATTCCTTAAGGATTAAGACTTGCTTCCAATCAATGGTCAAATGAACTTAAAGAAAAAAGAGAAACCAATTCCTTTAGGATTAAGACATGCTTCCAATCAATGGGCAAATGAGCTGATAGAATAGAGAGAAATCAATTCCTTAAGGATTAAGACTTGCTTCCAATCAACGGCCAAATGAACTGAAAAAATAAAGAGAAACCAATTCCCGAAGGATTAAAACTTGCTTCCAAACACTTGGCAAATGAACATAAAGAGTAAATAGAAATTAATTCCTTAAGGATTAAGACTTGCTTCCAATCAATGGCTTAAAGAACAAAAAGAATAAATGGAAACCAATTCCTTAAGGATTTAGAATTGGTTCCAATCAATGGCCAAATGGACCTAAAGAATAAAAAGAAACCAAATCCTTAAGGTTTAAGACTTGCTTCCAATCAATGGGCAAATGAACTTATAGAATAGAGAGAAACCAATTCCTTAAGGATTAAGACTTGCTTCCAATCATTGGCCAAATGAACCTAAAGAATAAAGAGAAACC
>JAVHNN010000138.1:0-30216 GCA_031439585.1 Pterocarpus macrocarpus
AGAATAAAGAGAAACCATTTCCTTAAGGATTAAGACTAGCCTCCAATCAATGGCCAAACGAACTCAAAGAATAAAGTGAAACCAATTCCTTAAGGATTAATACTTGCTTCCAATCAATGGCCAAATGAACCTAAAGAATAAAGAAAATCCAATTCCTTAAGGATTAAGACTTGCTTCCAATCAATGGCCAAACAAACTTAAAGAATAAGCAGAAATCAATTCCTTAAGGATTAAGACTTGCTTCCAATCAATGGCTTAAAGAACCAAAAGAATAAAGAAAAACCAATTCCTTAAGGATTAAGACTTGCTTCCAATCAATGGCCAAACAAACTTAAAGAATAAGCAGAAATCAATTCCTTAAGGATTAAGACTTGCTTCCAATCAATGGCCAAATGAACCTAAAGAATAAAGAAAAACCAATTCCTTAAGGATTAAAACTTGATTCCAATCAATGGCAAAACGAACTTAAGGAATAAAGAGAAACCACTTCCTTAAGGATTAAGACTTGCTTCCAATCAATGGCCAAATGAACTTAAAGAATAAATGGAAACCAATTCCTTAAGGATTAAAAGACTTGCTTCCAATCAATGGCCAAATGAACTTAAAGAATAAAGAAAATCCAATTCCTTAATGATTAAGACTTGGTTCCAATCAATGGCCAAATGAACTTAAAGAATAAAGAGAAACCAATTCCTTAAGGATTAAGACTTGCTTCCAATCAATGGCCAAATGAACTTAAAGAATAAAGAGAAACCAATTCCTTAAAGATTAAGACTTGCTTCCAATCAATGCCCAAATGAACCTAAAGAATAAATGAAAACCAATTCCTTAAGGATTAAGACTTGCTTCCAATCAATGGCCAAATGAACTTAAACAATAAGAAGAATCCAATTCCTTAAGGATTAAGACTTGCTTCCAATCAATGGCCAAATGAACTTAAAGAATAAAGAGAAACCAATTCCTTAAGGATTAAGACTTGCTTCCAATCAATTGCGAAATGAACGTAAAGAAGAATGAGAAACCAATTCCTTTTGGATTAAGACTTGCTTCCAATCAATGGCCAAATGAACTTAAAGAATAAAGAGAAACCAATTCCTTAAGGATTAAGACTTGCTTCCAATCAATGGCCAAATGAACTTAAAGAATAAAGAAAAACCAATTCCTTAAGGATTAAGACTTGCTTCCAATCAATGGCCAAGTGAACCTGAAGAATAACAAGAAACCAATTCCTTAAGGATTAAGACTTGCTTCCAATCAATGGCTTAAAGAACTTAAAGAATAAAGAGAAACCAATTCCTTAAGGATTAAGACTTGCTTCCAATCAATGGCCAAATGAACTTAAAGAATAAAGAGAAACCAATTCCTTATCAATTAAGACTTGTTTCCAATCAATGGCCAAATGAACTTAAAGAATAAAGAAACCAATTCCTTAAGGATTAAGACTTGCTTCCAATCAATGGCCAAATGAACCTAAAGAATAAAGAGAAACCAATTCCTTAAGGATTATGACTTGCTTCCAATCAATGGCTAAATAACTAAAAGAATAAAGAGAAACCAATTCCTTAAGGATTAAGACTTGCTTCCAATCAATGGCCAAATGAACTTAAAGAATAAAGAGAAACCAATTCCTTAAGGATTAAGACTTGCTTCCAATCAATGGCCAAATGAACTTAAAGAATAAAGAAAACCAATTCCTTAAGGATTAAGACTTGCTTCCAATCAATGGCCAAATGAACTTAAAGAATAAAGAGAAACCAATTCCTTAAGGATTAAGACTTGCTTCAATCAATGGCCAAATGAACTTAAAGAATAAAGAGAAACCAATTCCTTAAGGATTAAGACTTGCTTCAATCAATGGCCAAATGAACTTAAAGAATAAAGAAACCAATTCCTTAAGGATTAAAACTTGCTTCCAATCAATGGCAAAATGAACTTAAAGAATAAAGAAAACCAATTCCTTAAGGATTAAGACTTACTTCCAATCAATGGCCAAATGAACTTAAAGAATAAAGAGAAACCAATTCCTTAAGGATTAAGAATTGGTTCCAATCAATGGCCAAATGAACTTAAAGAATAAAGAGAAACCAATTCCTTAAGGATTAAGACTTGCTTCCAAACAATGGCCAAATGAACTTAAAGAATAAAGAGAAACCAATTCCTTAAGGATTAAGACTTGCTTCCAATCAATTGCCAAATGAACTTAAAGAATAAAGAGAAACCAATTCCTTAAGGATTAAGACTTGCTTCCAATCAATGGCCAAATGAACTTAAAGAATAAAGAAACCAATTCCTTAAGGATTAAGACTTGCTTCCAATCAATGGCCAAATGAACCTTAAAGAATAAAGAGAAACCAATTCCTTAAGGATTAAGACTTGCTTCCAATCAATGGCCAAATGAACTTAAAGAATAAAGAAAAACCAATTCCTTAAGGATTAAGACTTGCTTCCAATCAATGGCCAAATGAACTTAAAGAATAAAGTGAAACCAATTCCTTAAGGATTAAGACTTGCTTCCAATCAATGGCCAAATGAACTTAAAGAATAAAGAGAAACCAATTCCTTAAGGATTAAGACTTGCTTCCAATCAATGGCTTAAAGAACTAAAAGAATAAATGGAAACCAATTCCTTAAGGATTAAGACTTGCTTCCAATCAATGGCCAAATGAACTTAAAGAATAAAGAGAAACCAATTCCTTAAGGATTAAGACTTGCTTCCAATCAATGGCCAAATGAACTTAAAGAATAAAGAGAAACCAATTCCTTAAGGATTAAGACTTGCTTCCAATCAATGGCCAAATGAACTTAAAGAATAAAGAGAAACCAATTCCTTAAGGATTAAGACTTGCTTCCAATCAATGGCCAAATGAACTTAAAGAATAAGATGAAACCAATTCCTTAAGGATTAAGACTTGCTTCGAATCAATGGCCAAATGAACTTAAAGAATAAAGAGAAACCAATTCCTTAAGGATTAAGACTTGCTTCCAATCAATGGCCAAATGAACTTAAAGAATAAAGAGAAACCAATTCCTTAAGGATTAAGACTTGCTTCCAATCAATGGCTTAAAGAACTAAAAGAATAAATGGAAACCAATTCCTTAAGGAGTAACACTTGCGTTCAATCAATGGCAAATGAACTTAAAGAATAAAGAGAAACCAATTCCTTAAGGATTAAGACTTGCTTCCAATCAATGGCCAAATGAACTTAAAGAATAAATGGAATCCAATTCCTAAAGGATTAGGACTTGCTTCCGATCAATGGCTTAATGAACTTAAAGAATAAAAGAAACCAATTCCTTAAGGATTAAGACTTGCTTCCAATCAATGGCCAAATGAACTTAAAGAATAAAGAGAAACCAATTCCTTAAGGATTAAGACTTGCTTCCAATCAATGGCCAAATGAACTTAAAGAATAAAAGAAACCAATTCCTTAAGGATTAAGACTTGCTTCCAATCAATGGCCAAATGAACTTAAAGAATAAAGAGAAACCAATTCCTTAATGATTAAGACTTGCTTCCAATCAATGGCCAAATGAACTTAAAGAATAAAGAGAATCCAATTCCTTAAGGATTAAGACTTGCTGCCAATCAATGACCAAATTAACTTAAAGAATAAAGAGAAACCAATTCCTTAGGGATTAAGACTTGCTTCCAATCAATGGCCAAATAAACTTAAAGAATAAAGAGAAACCAATTCCTTAAGGATTAAGACTTGCTTCCAATCAATGGCCAAATGAACTTAAAGAATAAAGAGAAACCAATTCCTTAAGGATTAAGACTAGCTTTCAATCAATGGCCAAATGAACTTAAAGAATAAAGAGAAACCAATTCTTAAGGATTAAGACTTGCTTCCAATCAATGACCAAATGAACTTAAAGAATAAAGAGAAACCAATTCCTTAAGGATTAAGACTTGCTTCCAATCAATGGCCAAATGAAATTAAAGAATAAAGAGAAATCAATTCCTTAAGGATTAAGACTTGCTTCCAATCAATTGCCAAATGAACGTAAAGATGAATGAGAAACCAATTCCTTAAGGAAGAAGACTTGCTTCCACTCAATGGCCAAATGACATTAAAGAATAAACAGAAACCAATTCCTTAAGGATTAAGACTTGCTTCCAATCAATGGCCAAATGAACTTAAAGAATAAAGAGAAACCAATTCCTTAAGGATTAAGACTTGCTTCCAATCAATGGCCAAATGAACTAAAGAATAAAGAGAAACCAATTCCTTAAGGATTAAGACTTGCTTCCAATCAATGGCCAAATGAACTTAAAGAATAAATTAAACCAATTCCTTAAGGATTAAGACTTGCTTCCAATCAATGGCCAAACGAACTTAAAGAATAAATAAATCAATTCCTTAAGGATTAAGACTTGCTTCAATCAATGGCTAAATGAACAAAAGAATAAATGAAACCAATTCCTTAAGGATTAAGACTTGGTTCCAATCAATGGCCAAATGAACTTAAAGAATAAAGAGAAACCAATTCCTTAAGGATTAAGACTTGCTTCGATCAATCAATGGCACAAATGAACTTAAAGAATAAAGTGAAATCAATTCCTTAAGGATTAAGACTTGCTTCCAATCAATGGCCAAATGAACTTAAAGAATAAAGAGAAACCAATTCCTTAAGGATTAAGACTTGCTTCCAACTCAATGGCGATGAACTTAAAAAGAATAAAGAGAAACCAATTCGGCATAAGGATTAAGACTTGGCTTCCAATCAATGACCAAAAGAACTAAAAGAATAAATGGAAACCAATTACTTAAGGATTAAGACTTGCTTTCAATCAATGGCCAAATGAACTTAAAGAATAAAGAGAAACCAATTCCTTAAGCTTTAAGACTTGCTTCCAATCAATGCGCCAAATGAACTTAAAGAATAAAGGGAAACCAATTGTAAGGATTGAAGACTAAATTGCTTCAATCCAATGGCCGGAAATGTAACTTAAAGGAGATAAAGTGAAACCAATTAGCCTTAAGGATTAAGACTTGACAACTTCCAATCAATGGCACAAACGAATCTAAAAGAATAAATGGAAACCAATTCCTTAAGGATTAAGACTTGCTTCTCCAATCAATGGCCAAATGAACTTAAAGAATAAGAAAAACCAATTCTTCATTAAGGATTATGACTTGCTTCCAATCAATGGCCAAAGTGAACTAAAAAGAATAAATGAAGAAACCAATTCCTTAAGGATTAAAACTGGCTTCCACACAATGGCCAAATAAACTTAAAGAATACAAAGAAACCAATTCTTTAAAGGGATTAAGCACTTGCTTCCAATCAATGGCCAAATAAACTTAAAGAATAAAGAGAAACCAATTCACTTGTAAGGATTAAGACTTGCTTCCAATCAATGGCCAAATGAACTTAAAGAATAAAAGTGAAACCAATTCCTTAAGGATTAAGACTTGCTTCACAATCAATGGCTTACAAAAGAGACTAAAAGAATAAAGAAAAATCCAATTCCCTTAAGGATTAAGACTTGCTTCCAATCAATGGCCAAATGAACTTAAAGAATAAAGGGAAACCAATTCGCTTAAGGATTAAGACTTGCTTCCAATCAATGGCCAAATGAACCTAAAGAATAAAGAGAAACCAATTCCTTATTGATTAAGACATGGTTCCAATCAATGTCCAAATGAACTTAAAGCCAATAAAGAGAAACCCAATTAAGCCTTAAGGATTAAGACTTACTTTCCAATCAATGGCCAAGTAGAACTAAAAAGAATAAAGAGAAACCAATTGTTTAAGGATTAAGACTTTAACTTCCAATCAATGATGCCAGAATGAACTTAAAGAATAAAGAGAAATCGATTCCTTAACTAGATTAAGACTTGCTTCAAATCAATGGCGAAATAAACCTAAAGAATACAAGAAAAACCAATTCCTTAAGGATTCAGACTTGCTTCCAATCAATGGCGAATATGAACTTAAAGAATAAAGAAGAAATCCAATTCTACTTAAGGATTAAGACATATTGCTTCCAATCATTATGTATGAACTTAAAGAATAAAAAAGAGAAACCAATTCCTTAAGGATTAAGACGCTGCCTTCCAATCAATGGCCAAATGAACCTAAAGAATAATGAGAAACCAATTCCTTAAGGATTAAGACTTGCTTCATTCAATGGCCAAAAGAACTTAAAGAATAAAGCTGAAACCAATTCCTTAAGGATTAAGACATTTCACGTCCGATCTGATAAATGGCTTAATGAACTTAAAGAAAAGAAAAGAAACCAATTCCTTAAGGATTAAGACTTGGTTCCAATCAATGGCCAAATGAACTTAAAGAATAAAGAAAGAAACCAATTCGCTTAAGGATTAAAGACTTGCTTCCAATCAATGCCCAAAATGAACTTAAAGAATAAAGAGAAACCAATTAGCCTTAAGGATTAAATGGCTTACTTAAATCAATGGCCTTAAATATACTTAAAGAATAAATGAAACCAATTCCTTAAGAGTTAGAGACTTTACTTCCAATCAATGGCCGAATGAACTTAAAGAATAAATAGAAACCAGATTCCTTAAGTTGAAACAGCTGTCAGCGTCAATGATCAAATAAACCTAAAGAGAATACAGAGAAACCAATTTGTTTTGAGATTAAGACATTGCTTCCAATCAATGCCCAAATGAACTTAAAGAATAAGAAACCAATTCCTTAAGGATTTAAAGACCTAGCTTCAATCAATGGCCAAAAGCGAACTTGAGAATAAAGAGAAACCAATTCATGGGATTAAGACTTTCTTCAATCAATGGCCAAATGAACTTAAAGAACAAGAAAAACCAATTCCTTAAGGATTAGGACTTTGCTTCAATCAATGGCCAAGCGAACTTAAAGAATAAAAGCTGAGAAATCAATGGTCGCCCAAGGATTAGAAACTGCTTCCGATCAATGGCTTAAAGAACAAAAGAATAAATGGAAACCAATTCCTTAAGGATTAAGAATTGGTTTTTAATCAATGGCAAATGAACTTAAGAATAAAGAGAAACCAGAAATCCTTAAGGATTAAGACTTGCTTCCAATCAATGGCCAAAGCAGACTTAAAGAATAAAGAAACAACCAATTCCTTAAGAGTTAAGACTTGCTTCCAATCAATGGCCGGATAGACCTAAAGAATAAAGAGAAATCAATTCCTTAAAATTATGACTTGCTTCCGATCAATGGCCAAATGAACTAAAAAGAATAAATGGAAACCAATTCCTTAAGCCCGAGTTAAAACTTGCAACATAACTCAATGGCCAAATGAACTTAAAAAATAAAGAAAAACTAATTATTAGGGATTAGGAAACAGTTCAAATCAATAACCAAGTGAACATACGAATAAAGACAAATAAATTCTCTTGGGATTAAGGCTTGCTTGGAGTGAATGGGCAAATGAAGCCCAAAGAATAAATGAAACCAATTCCTTAAGCGTGTGACACAAGCATCCAATCAATGGTCAAATAGACTAAAAGAATAAAGAGAAACCAATTCCTTAAGAATTAAGAGTTGCTTCAATCAGCGGCCAAAGCAGACTTAAGGAATAAAGCGAAATCAATTCCGTAAGGATTAAGACTTACACATCTGATCCAATGACCAAATGAACAAAAAGAGTAAATAGGAAACCAATTCCTTAAGGATTAAGACTGGATTTCAATCAATATTGGCCAAATGAACCCAAGAATAAAGAGAAACCAAATCCTTAGGGATTAAGATTTGCTTCCAATCATTGGCCAAAGCAGACTTAAAGAGTAAAGATTAATCAATTCCTTGAGGATTAGGACTTGCTTCCAATCAATGGCCAAATGAACCTAAAGAATAAAGAGAAACCAATTCCTTTGGATTAAGACTTGCTTCCAATCAATGGCCTAATGAACTTAAAGAATAAAGAGAAACCAATTCCTTAAGGATTAAAACACTTGATGATGGCTTAAAGAACTAAAAAGAATAAATGGAAACCAATTCCTTAAGGATTAAAACTTACTTCCAATCAATGGCCAAATGAACTTAAAAAATAAAGAGAAACCAATTCCTTAAGGATTAAGACTTGCTTACAATCGTTGGCCAAAAGAACTTAAAGAATAAAGAAACCAATTCCTTAAGGATTAAGACTTGCTTCCAATCAATGGCCAAATGAACTTAAAGAATAAAGAGAAACCAATTCCTTAAGGATTAAGACTTGCTTCCAATCAATGGCCAAATGAACTAAAAGAATAAAGAGAAACCAATTCCTTAAGGATTAAGACTTGCTTCAATCAATGGCCAAATGAACTTAAAGAATAAAGAGAAACCAATTCCTTAGGATTAAGACTTGCTTCCAATCAATGGCCAAATGAACTAAAGAATAAAGAGAAACCAATTCCTTAAGGATTAAGACTTGCTTCCAATCAATGGCCAAATGAACTTAAAGAATAAAGAGAAACCAATTCCTTAAGGATTAAGACTTGCTTCCAATCAATGGCCAAATGAACTTAAAGAATAAAGAGAAACCAATTCCTTAAGGATTAAGACTTGCTTCCAATCAATGGCCAAATGAACTTAAAGAATAAAGAGAAACCAATTCCTTAAGGATTAAGACTTGCTTCCAATCAATGGCCAAATGAACTTAAACAATAAAGAGAAACCAATTCCTTAAGGTTTAAGATTTGCTTCCAATCAATGGCCGAATGAACCTAAAGAATAAAGGGAAACCAATTCCTTAAGTATTACGACTTGCTTCCAATCAATGGCCAAATGAACTGAAAGAACAAAAAGAAACCAATTCCTTAAGGATTAAGACTTGCTACCAATCAATGGCCAAATGAACTTAAAGAATAAAGAGAAACCAATTCCTTAGGGATTAAGACTTGCTTCCAATCAATGGCCAAATGAACTAAAGAAAAAAGAGAAACCAATTCTTTATGGATTAAGACTTGCTTCCAATCAATGGCCAAATGACATTAAAGAATAAAGAGAAACCAATTCCTTAAGGATTAAGAGTTGCTTCCAATCAATGGCCAAATGAACTTAAAGAATAAAGAGAAACCAATTCCTTAAGGATTAAGACTTGCTTCCAATCAATGGCCAAATGAACTAAAGAATAAAGAGAAACCAATTCCTTAAGGATTAAGACTTGCTTCCAATCAATGGCCAAATGAACTAAAAGAATAAAGAGAAACCAATTCCTTAAGGATTAAGACTTGCTTCCAATCAATGGCCAAATGAACTTAAAGAATAAAGAGAAACCAATTCCTTAAGGATTAAGACTTGCTTCCAATCAATGGCCAAATGAACTTAAAGAATAAAGAGAAACCAATTCCTTAAGGATTAAGACTTGCTTCCAATCAATGGCCAAATGAACTTAAAGAATAAAGAGAAACCAATTCCTTAAGGATTAAGACTTGCTTCCAATCAATGGCCAAATGAACTAAAGAATAAAGAGAAACCAATTCCTTAAGGATTAAGACTTGCTTCCAATCAATGGCCAAATGAACTTAAAGAATAAAGAAACCCAATTCCTTAAGGATTAAGACTTGCTTCAATCAATCAATGCCAAATGAACTTAAAGAATAAAGAGAAACCAATTCCTTAAGGATTAAGACTTGCTTCCAATCAATGGCCAAATGAACTTAAAGAATAAAGAGAAACCAATTCCTTAAGGATTAAGACTTGCTTCAATCAATGGCCAAATGAACTTAAAAGAATAAAGAGAAACCAATTCCTTAAGGATTAAGACTTGCTTCCAATCAATGGCCAAATGAACTAAAGAATAAAGAGAAACCAATTCCTTAAGGATTAAGACTTGCTTCCAATCAATGGCCAAATGAACTTAAAGAATAAAGAGAAACCAATTCCTTAAGGATTAAGACTTGCTTCCAATCAATGGCCAAATGAACTTAAAGAATAAAGAGAAACCAATTCCTTAAGGATTAAGACTTGCTTCCAATCAATGGCCAAATGAACTTAAAGAATAAAGAGAAACCAATTCCTTAAGGATTAAGACTTGCTTCCAATCAATGGCCAAATGAACTTAAAGAATAAAGAGAAACCAATTCCTTAAGGATTAAGACTTGCTTCCAATCAATGGCCAAATGAACTAAAGAATAAAGAAAAATTCCTTAAGGATTAAGACTTGCTTCCAATCAATGGCCAAATGAACTAAAGAATAAAGAAACCAATTCCTTAAGGATTAAGACTTGCTTCCAATCAATGGCCAAATGAACTTAAAGAATAAAGAGATACCAATTCCTTAAGGATTAAGACTTTCTTCCAATCAATGGCCAAATGAACTTAAAGAATAAAGAGAAACCAATTCCTTACGGATTAAGACTTTCTTCCAATCAATGGCCAAATGAACTTAAAGAATAAAGAGAAACCAATTCCTTACGGATTAAGACTTGCTTCAATCAATGGCCAAATGAACTTAAAGAATAAAGAGAAACCAATTCCTTAAGGATTAAGACTTGCTTCCAATCAATGGCCAAATGAACTTAAAGAATAAAGAGAAACCAATTCCTTAAGGATTAAGACTTGCTTCCAATCAATTGCCAAATGAACTTAAAGAATAAAGAGAAACCAATTCCTTAAGGATTAAGACTTGCTTCCAATCAATGGCCAAATGAACTTAAAGAATAAAGAGAAACCAATTCCTTAAGGATTAAGACTTGCTACCAATCAATTGCCAAATGAACTAAAAGAATAAAGAGAAACCAATTCCTTAAGGATTAAGACTTGCTTCCAATCAATGGCCAAATGAACTTAAAGAATAAAGAGAAACCAATTCCTTAAGGATTAAGACTTGCTTCCAATCAATGGCCAAATGAACTTAAAGAATAAAGAGAAACCAATTCCTTAAGGATTAAGACTTGCTTCCAATCAATGGCCAAATGAACTTAAAGAATAAAGAGAAACCAATTCCTTAAGGATTAAGACTTGCTTCCAATCAATGGCCAAATGAACTAAAGAATAAAGAGAAACCAATTCCTTAAGGATTAAGACTTGCTTCCAATCAATGGCCAAATGAACTTAAAGAATAAAGAAAACCAATTCCTTAAGGATTAAGACTTGCTTCCAATCAATGGCCAAATGAACTTAAAGAATAAAGAGAAACCAATTCCTTAAGGATTAAGACTTGCTTCCAATCAATGGCCAAATGAACTTAAAGAATAAAGAGAAACCAATTCCTTAAGGATTAAGACTTGCTTCCAATCAATGGCCAAATGAACTTAAAGAATAAAGAAAACCAATTCCTTAAGATTAAGACTTGCTTCCAATCAATGGCCAAATGAACTTAAAGAATAAAGAGAAACCAATTCCTTAAGGATTAAGACTTGCTTCCAATCAATGGCCAAATGAACTTAAAGAATAAAGAGAAACCAATTCCTTAAGGATTAAGACTTGCTTCCAATCAATGGCCAAATGAACTTAAAGAATAAAGAGAAACCAATTCCTTAAGGATTAAGACTTGCTTCCAATCAATGGCCAAATGAACTTAAAGAATAAAGAGAAACCAATTCCTTAAGGATTAAGACTTGCTTCCAATCAATGGCCAAATGAACTTAAAGAATAAAGAGAAACCAATTCCTTAAGGATTAAGACTTGCTTCCAATCAATTGCCAAATGAACATAAAAAAGAAAGATAAACCAATTCCTTAAGGATTAAGACTTGCTTCCAATCAATGGCCAAATGAACTTAAAGAATAAAGAGAAACCAATTCCTTAAGGATTGAGGCTTGCTTCCAATCAATTGCCAAATGAACGTAAAAAACAAAGAGAAACCAAGTCATCAAGGATTAAGACTTGCTTCCAATCAATGGCCAAATGAACTTAAAGAATAAAGAGAAACCAATTCCTTAAGGATTAAGACTTGCTTCCAATCAATGGCCAAATGAACTTAAAGAATAAAGAGAAACCAATTCCTTAAGGATTAAGACTTGCTTCCAATCAATGGCCAAATGAACTTAAAGAATAAAGAAACCAATTCCTTAAGGATTAAGACTTGCTTCCAATCAATGGCCAAATGAACTTAAAGAATAAAGAGAAACCAATTCCTTAAGGATTAAGACTTGCTTCCAATCAATGGCCAAATGAACTTAAAGAATAAAGAGAAACCAATTCCTTAAGGATTAAGACTTGCTTCCAATCAATGGCCAAATGAACTTAAAGAATAAAGAGAAACCAATTCCTTAAAGATTAAGACTTGCTTCCAATCAATGGCCAAATGAACTTAAAGAATAAAGAAAACCAATTCCTTAAGGATTAAGACTTGCTTCCAATCAATGGCCAAATGAACTTAAAGAATAAAGAGAATCCAATTCCTTAAGGATTAAGACTTGCTTCCAATCAATGGCAAAAAGAACTAAAGAATAAAGAGAAACCAATTCCTTAAGGATTAAGACTTGCTTCCAATCAATGGCCAAATGAACTTAAAGAATAAAGAGAAACCAATTCCTTAAGGATTAAGACTTGCTTCCAATCAATGGCCAAATGAACTAAAAGAATAAAGAGAAACCAATTCCTTAAGGATTAAGACTTGCTTCCAATCAATGGCCAAATGAACTTAAAGAATAAAGAGAAACCAATTCCTTAAGGATTAAGACTTGCTTCCAATCAATGGCCAAATGAACTAAAAGAATAAAGAGAAACCAATTCCTTAAGGATTAAGACTTGCTTCCAATCAATGGCCAATTGAACTTAAAGAATAAAAATAACCCAATTCCTTAAGGATTAAGACTTGCTTCCAATCAATGGCCAAATGAACCTAAAGAATAAAGAAAACCAATTCCTTAAGGATTAAGACTTGCTTCCAATCAATGGCCAAATGAACTAAAAGAATAAAGAGAAACCAATTCCTTAAGGATTAAGACTTGCTTCCAATCAATGGCCAAATGAACTTAAAGAATAAAGAGAAACCAATTCCTTAAGGATTAAGACTTGCTTCCAATCAATGGCCAAATGAACTTAAAGAATAAAGAAACCAATTCCTTAAGGATTAAGACTTGCTTCCAATCAATGGCCAAATGAACTTAAAGAATAAAGAGAAACCAATTCCTTAAGGATTAAGACTTGCTTCCAATCAATGGCCAAATGAACTTAAAGAATAAAGAGAAACCAATTCCTTAAGGATTAAGACTTGCTTCCAATCAATGGCCAAATGAACTAAAAGAATAAAGAGAAACCAATTCCTTAAGGATTAAGACTTGCTTCCAATCAATGGCCAAATGAACTTAAAGAATAAAGAGAAACCAATTCCTTAAGGATTAAGACTTGCTTCCAATCAATGGCCAAATGAACTTAAAGAATAAAGAGAAACCAATTCCTTAAGGATTAAGACTTGCTTCCAATCAATGGCCAAATGAACTTAAAGAATAAAGAGAAACCAATTCCTTAAGGATTAAGACTTGCTTCCAATCAATGGCCAAATGAACTTAAAGAATAAAGAGAACCAATTCCTTAAGGATTAAGACTTGCTTCCAATCAATGGCCAAATGAACTTAAAGAATAAAGAGAAACCAATTCCTTAAGGATTAAGACTTGCTTCCAATCAATGGCCAAATGATCTAAAAGAATAAATCGAAACCAATTCCTTAAGGATTAATTCTTGCTTCCAATCAATGGCCAAATGAACTTAAAGAATAAAGAGAAACCAATTCCTTAAGGATTAAGACTTGCTTCCAATCAATGGCCAAATGAACTAAAGAGAATAAAGAGAAACCAATTCCTTAAGGATTAAGACTTGCTTCCAATCAATGGCCAAATGACATTAAAGAATAAAGAGAAACCAATTCCTTAAGGATTAAGACTTGCTTCCAATCAATGGCCAAATGAACCTAAAGAATAATGAGAAACCAATTCCTTAAGTATTACGACTTGCTTCCAATCAATGGCCAAATGAACTTAAAGAATAAAGAGAAACCAATTCCTTAAGGATTAAGACTTGCTTCCAATCAATGGCCAAATGAACTTAAAGAATAAAGAGAAACCAATTCCTTAAGGATTAAGACTTGCTTCCAATCAATGGCCAAATGAACTAAAGAATAAAGAGAAACCAATTCCTTAAGGATTAAGACTTGCTTCCAATCAATGGCCAAATGAACTTAAAGAATAAAGAGAAACCAATTCCTTAAGGATTAAGACTTGCTTCCAATCAATGGCCAAATGAACTAAAGAATAAAGAGAAACCAATTCCTTAAGGATTAAGACTTGCTTCCAATCAATGGCCAAATGAACTTAAAGAATAAAGAGAAACCAATTCCTTAAGGATTAAGACTTGCTTCCAATCAATGGCCAAATGAACTTAAAGAATAAAGAGAAACCAATTCCTTAAGGATTAAGACTTGCTTCCAATCAATGGCCAAATGAACTAAAAGAATAAAGAAAACCAATTCCTTAAGGATTAAGACTTGCTTCCAATCAATGGCCAAATGAACTTAAAGAATAAAGAGAAACCAATTCCTTAAGGATTAAGACTTGCTTCCAATCAATGGCCAAATGAACTTAAAGAATAAAGAAAACCAATTCCTTAAGGATTAAGACTTGCTTCCAATCAATGGCCAAATGAACTTAAAGAATAAAGAGAAACCAATTCCTTAAGGATTAAGACTTGCTTCCAATCAATGGCCAAATGAACTTAAACAATAAAGAGAAACCAATTCCTTAAGGATTAAGACTTGCTTCCAATCAATGGCCAAATGAACCTAAAGAATAAAGAGAAACCAATTCCTTAAGGATTAAGACTTGCTTCCAATCAATGGCCAAATGAACTAAAGAATAAAGAAACCAATTCCTTAAGGATTAAGACTTGCTTCCAATCAATGGCCAAATGAACTTAAAGAATAAAGAGAAACCAATTCCTTAAGGATTAAGACTTGTTTGCAATCAATGGCCAGAAGAACTTAAAGGACAAAGAGAATCCAATTCCTTAAGTATTAAGACTTGCTTCCAATCAATGGCCAAATGAACTTAAAGAATAAAGAGAAACCAATTCCTTAAGGATTAAGACTTGCTTCCAATCAATGGCCAAATGAACTTAAAGAATAAAGAGAAACCAATTCCTTAAGGATTAAGACTTGCTTCCAATCAATGGCCAAATGAACCTAAAGAATAAAGAGAAACCAATTCCTTAAGGATTAAGACTTGCTTCCAATCAATGGCCAAATGAACTTAAAGAATAAAGAGAAACCAATTCCTTAAGGATTAAGACTTGCTTCCAATCAATGGCCAAATGAACTAAAGAATAAAGAAAACCAATTCCTTAAGGATTAAGACTTGCTTCCAATCAATGGCCAAATGAACTTAAAGAATAAAGAGAAACCAATTCCTTAAGGATTAAGACTTGCTTCCAATCAATGGCAAAATGAACTTAAAGAATAAAGAGTAACCAATTCTTTAAGGATTAAGACTTGCTTCCAATCAATGGCCAAATGAACTTAAAGAATAAAGAGAAACCAATTCCTTAAGGATTAAGACTTGCTTCCAATCAATGCCCGAATGAACCTAAAGAATAAAGAGAAACCAATTCCTTATGGATTAAGACTTGCTTCCAATCAATGGCCAAATGAACTTAAAGAATAAAGAGAAACCAATTCCTTAAGGATTAAGACTTGCTTCCAATCAATGGCCAAATGAACATAAAGTATAAAGAGAAACCAATTCCTTTTGGAATAAGACTTGATTCCAATCAATGGCCATATGACATTAAAGAATAAAGATAAACCAATTCCTTAAGGATTAAGACTTGCTTCCAATCAATGGCCAAATGAACTTAAAGAATAAAGAGAAACCAATTCCTTAAGGATTAAGACTTGCTTGCAATCAATTACCAAAAGAACTTAAAGAATAAAGAGAAACCAATTCCTTAAGGATTAAGACTTGCTTCCAATCAATGGCCAAATGAACCTAAAGAATAAAGAGAAACCAATTCCTTAAGGATTAAGACTTGCTTCCAATCAATGGCCAAATGAACTAAAGAATAAAGAGAAACCAATTCCTTAAGGATTAAGACTTGCTTCCAATCAATGGCCAAAAGAACTTAAAGAATAAAGAGAAACCAATTCCTTAAGGATTAAGACTTGCTTCCAATCAATGGCCAAATGAACCTAAAGAATAAAGAGAAACCAATTCCTTAAGGATTAAGACTTGACTTGCTTCCCAATCAATGGCCAATCAATGGCCAAATGAACTTAAAGAATAAAGAGAAACCAATTCCTTAAGGATTAAGACTTGCTTCCAATCAATGGCAAATGAACTAAAGAATAAAGAGAAACCAATTCCTTAAGGATTAAGACTTGCTTCCAATCAATGGCCAAATGAACTAAAGAATAAAGAGAAACCAATTCCTAAGGATTAAGACTTGCTTCCAATCAATGGCCAAATGAACTTAAAGAATAAAGAGAAACCAATTCCTTAAGGATTAAGACTTGCTTCCAATCAATGGCCAAATGAACTTAAAGAATAAAGAGAAACCAATTCCTTAAGGATTAAGACTTGCTTCCAATCAATGGCCAAATGAACTTAAAGAATAAAGAGAAACCAATTCCTTAAGGATTAAGACTTGCTTCCAATCAATGGCCAAATGAACTTAAAGAATAAAGAGAAACCAATTCCTTAAGGATTAAGACTTGCTTCCAATCAATGGCCAAATGAACTTAAAGAATAAAGAGAAACCAATTCCTTAAGGATTAAGACTTGCTTCCAATCAATGGCCAAATGAACTTAAAGAATAAAGAGAAACCAATTCCTTAAGGATTAAGACTTGCTTCCAATCAATGGCCAAATGAACTTAAAGAATAAAGAGAAACCAATTCCTTAAGGATTAAGACTTGCTTCCAATCAATGGCCAAATGAACTTAAAGAATAAAGAGAAACCAATTCCTTAAGGATTAAGACTTGCTTCCAATCAATGGCCAAATGAACTAAAAGAATAAAGAGAAACCAATTCCTTAAGGATTAAGACTTGCTTCCAATCAATGGCCAAATGAACTTAAAGAATAAAGAGAAACCAATTCCTAAGGATTAAGACTTGCTTCCAATCAATGGCCAAATGAACTTAAAGAATAAAGAGAAACCAATTCCTTAAGGATTAAGACTTGCTTCCAATCAATGGCCAAATGAACTTAAAGAATAAAGAGAAACCAATTCCTTAGGGATTAAGACTTGCTTCCAATCAATGGCAAATGAACTAAAGAATAAAGAAACCAATTCCTTAAGGATTAAGACTTGCTTCCAATCAATGGCCAAATGAACTTAAAGAATAAAGAGAAACCAATTCCTTAAGGATTAAGACTTGCTTCCAATCAATGGCCAAATGAACTAAAGAATAAAGAGAAACCAATTCCTTAAGGATTAAGACTTGCTTCCAATCAATGGCCAAATGAACTTAAAGAATAAAGAGAAACCAATTCCTTAAGGATTAAGACTTGCTTCCAATCAATGGCCAAATGAACTAAAGAATAAAGAGAAACCAATTCCTTAAGGATTAAGACTTGCTTCCAATCAATGGCCAAATGAACTTAAAGAATAAAGAGAAACCAATTCCTTAAGGATTAAGACTTGCTTCCAATCAATGGCCAAATGAACTAAAAGAATAAAGAGAAACCAATTCCTTAAGGATTAAGACTTGCTTCCAATCAATGGCCAAATGAACTTAAAGAATAAAGACTTGAAACCAATTCCTTAAGGATTAAGACTTGCTTCCAATCAATGGCCAAATGAACTTAAAGAATAAAGAGAAACCAATTCCTTAAGGATTAAGACTTGCTTCCAATCAGTGGCCAAATGAACTTAAAGAATAAAGAGAAACCAATTCCTTAAGGATTAAGACTTGCTTCCAATCAATGGCCAAAGAACTTAAAGAATAAAGAGAAACCAATTCCTTAAGGATTAAGACTTGCTTCCAATCAATGGCCAAATGAACTAAAGAATAAAGAGAAACCAATTCTTAAGGATTAAGACTTGCTTCCAATCAATGGCCAAATGAACTTAAAGAATAAAGAGAAACCAATTCCTTAAGGATTAAGACTTGCTTCCAATCAATGGCCAAATGAACTTAAAGAATAAAGAGAAACCAATTCCTTAAGGATTAAGACTTGCTTCCAATCAATGGCCAAATGAACTTAAAGAATAAAGAGAAACCAATTCCTTAAGGATTAAGACTTGCTTCCAATCAATTGCCAAATGAACATAAAGAGTAAAGAGAAACCAATTCCTTAAGGATTAAGACTTGCTTCCAATCAATGGCCAAATGAACTTAAAGAATAAAGAGAAACCAATTCCTTAAGGATTAAGACGTGCTTCCAATCAATGGCCAAATGAACTTAAAGAATAAAGAGAAACCAATTCCTTAAGGATTAAGACTTGCTTCCAATCAATGGCCAAATGAACTTAAAGAATAAAGAGAAACCAATTCCTTAGGATTAAGACTTGCTTCCAATCAATGGCCAAATGAACTAAAAGAATAAAGAGAAACCAATTCCTTAAGGATTAAGACTTGCTTCCAATCAATGGCCAAATGAACTTAAAGAATAAAGAGAAACCAATTCCTTAAGGATTAAGACTTGCTTCCAATCAATGGCCAAATGAACTTAAAGAATAAAGAGAAACCAATTCCTTAAGGATTAAGACTTGCTTCCAATCAATGGCCAAATGAACTAAAGAATAAAGAGAAACCAATTCCTTAAGGATTAAGACTTGCTTCCAATCAATGGCCAAATGAACTTAAAGAATAAAGAGAAACCAATTCCTTAAGGATTAAGACTTGCTTCCAATCAATGGCCAAATGAACTTAAAGGACAAAGAGAATCCAATTCCTTAAGGATTAAGACTTGCTTCCAATCAATGGCCAAATGAACTTAAAGAATAAAGAGAAACCAATTCCTTAAGGATTAAGACTTGCTTCCAATCAATGGCCAAATGAACTAAAGAATAAAGAGAAACCAATTCCTTAAGGATTAAGACTTGCTTCCAATCAATGGCAAATGAACTTAAAGAATAAAGAGAAACCAATTCTTAAGGATTAAGACTTGCTTCCAATCAATGCCCAAATGAACTTAAAGAATAAAGAGAAACCAATTCCTTAAGGATTAAGACTTGCTTCCAATCAATGGCCAAATGAACTTAAAGAATAAAGAGAAACCAATTCCTTAAGGATTAAGACTTGCTTCCAATCAATGGCCAAATGAACCTAAAGAATAAGAGAAACCAATTCCTTAAGGATTAAGACTTGCTTCCAATCAATGGCCAAATGAACTTAAAGAATAAAGAGAAACCAATTCCTTAAGGATTAAGACTTGCTTCCAATCAATGGCCAAATGAACTAAAGAATAAAGAGAAACCAATTCCTTAAGGATTAAGACTTGCTCCCAATCAATGGCCAAATGACATTAAACAATAAAGAGAAACCAATTCCTTATGGATTAAGACTTGCTCCCAATCAATGGCCAAATGAACTAAAGAATAAAGAGAAACCAATTCCTTAAGGATTAAGACTTGCTTCCAATCAATGGCCAAATGAACTAAAGAATAAAGAGAAACCAATTCCTTAAGGATTAAGACTTGCTTCCAATCAATGGCCAAATGAACTAAAAGAATAAAGAGAAACCAATTCCTTAAGGATTAAGACTTGCTTCCAATCAATGGCCAAATGAACTTAAAGAATAAAGAGAAACCAATTCCTTAAGGATTAAGACTTGCTTCCAATCAATGGCCAAATGAACTTAAAGAATAAAGAGAAACCAATTCCTTAAGGATTAAGACTTGCTTCCAATCAATGGCCAAATGAACTTAAAGAATAAAGAGAAACCAATTCCTTAAGGATTAAGACTTGCTTCCAATCAATGAACTAAAATGAAACCAAAAGAATAAAGAAAACCAATTCCTTAAGGATTAAGACTTGCTTCCAATCAATGGCCAAATGAACTTAAAGAATAAAGAGAAACCAATTCTTAAGGATTAAGACTTGCTTCCAATCAATGGCCAAATGAACTAAAGAATAAAGAGAAACCAATTCCTTAAGGATTAAGACTTGCTTCCAATCAATGGCCAAATGAACTTAAAGAATAAAGAGAAACCAATTCCTTAAGGATTAAGACTTGCTTCCAATCAATGGCCAAATGAACTTAAAGAATAAAGAGAAACCAATTCCTTAAGGATTAAGACTTGCTTCCAATCAATGGCCAAATGAACTAAAGAATAAAGAGAAACCAATTCTTAAGGATTAAGACTTGCTTCCAATCAATGGCCAAATGAACTTAAAGAATAAAGAGAAACCAATTCCTTAAGGATTAAGACTTGCTTCCAATCAATGGCCAAATGAACTAAAGAATAAAGAAACCAATTCCTTAAGGATTAAGACTTGCTTCCAATCAATGGCCAAATGAACTTAAAGAATAAAGAGGAACCAATTCCTTAAAGATTAAGACTTGCTTCCAATCAATGGCCAAATGAACTTAAAGAATAAAGAGAACCAATTCCTTAAGGATTAAGACTTGCTTCCAATCAATGGCCAAATGAACTTAAAGAATAAAGAGAAACCAATTCCTTAAGGATTAAGACTTGCTTCCAATCAATGGCCAAATGAACTTAAAGAATAAAGAGATACCAATTCCTTAAGGATTAAGACTTGCTTGCAAATAATGGCTTAAATGAACTAAAAGAATAAATGAAGAAACCAATTCCTTAAGGATTAAGACTTGCTTCCAATCAATGGCCAAATGAACTTAAAGAATAAAGAGAAACCAATTCCTTAAGGATTAAGACTTGCTTCCAATCAATGGCCAAATGAACTAAAAGAATAAAGAGAAACCAATTCCTTTAATTAAGACTTGCTTCCAATCAATGGCCAAATGAACTTAAAGAATAAAGAGATACCAATTCCTTAAGGATTAAGACTTGCTTGCAAATAATGGCCAAATGAACTTAAAGAATAAAGAGAAACCAATTCCTTAAGGATTAAGACTTGCTTCCAATCAATGGCCAAATGAACTAAAGAATAAAGAAACCAATTCCTTAAGGATTAAGACTTGCTTCCAATCAATGGCCAAATGAACTTAAAGAATAAAGAGAAACCAATTCCTTAAGGATTAAGACTTGCTTCCAATCAATGGCCAAATGAACTTAAAGAATAAAGAGAAACCAATTCCTAAGGATTAAGACTTGCTTCCAATCAATGGCCAAAATGAACTTAAAGAATAAAGAGAAACCAATTCCTTAAGATTAGACTTGCTTCCAATCAATGGCCAAATGAACTAAAGAATAAAGAGAAACCAATTCCTTAAGGATTAAGACTTGCTTCCAATCAATGGCCAAAAGAAGTTAAAAAAGAAAGAGAAACCGATTGCTTAAGGATAAAGACTTGATTCCAATCAATGCCCAAATGAACCTAAAGAATAAAGAGAAACCAATTCCTTAAGGATTAAGACTTGCTTCCAATCAATGACTTAAACAACTTAAAGAATAAAGAGAAACCAATTCCTTAAGGATTAAGACTTGCTTCCAATCAATGGCCAAATGAACCTAAAGAATAAAGAGAAACCAATTCCTTAAGGATTAAGACTTGCTTCCAATCAATGGCCAAATGAACTTAAAGAATAAAGAGAAACCAATTCCTTAAGGATTAAGACTTGCTTCCAATCAATGGCCAAATGAACTGAATAATAAAGAAACCAATTCCTTAAGGATTAAGACTTGCTTCCAATCAATGGCCAAATGAACTTAAAGAATAAAGAGAAACCAATTCCTTAAGGATTAAGACTTGCTTCCAATCAATGGCCAAATGAACTTAAAGAATAAAGAGAAACCAATTCCTTAAGGATTAAGACTTGCCTCCAATCAATTGCCAAATGAATCTAAAAGAATAAAGAGAGAACCAATTCCTTAAGGATTAAGACTTGCTTCCAATCAATGGCCAAATGAACTAAAGAATAAAGAGAAACCAATTCCTTAAGGATTAAGACTTGCTTCCAATCAATGGCCAAATGAACTAAAGAAATAAAGAGAAACCAATTCCTTAAGATTAAGACTTGCTTTCAATCAATGGCCAAAAGAACTTAAAGAACAAAGAGAAACCAATTCCTTAAGGATTAAGACTTGCTTCCAATCAATGGCCAAATGAACTTAAAGAATAAAGAGAAACCAATTCTTAAGGATTAAGACTTGCTTCCAATCAATGGCCAAATGAACTTAAAGAATAAAGAGAAACCAATTCTTAAGGATTAAGACTTGCTTCCAATCAATGGCCAAATGAACTTAAAGAATAAAGAGAAACCAATTCCTTAAGGGTTAAGACTTGCTTCCAATCAATTGCCAAATGAACTAAAGAATAAAGAGAAACCAATTCCTTAAGGATTAAGACTTGCTTCCAATCAATGGCCAAATGAACTTAAAGAATTAGGAGAAACCAATTCCATAAGGATTAAGACTTGCTTCCAATCAATGGCCAAATGAACTTAAAGAATAAAGAGAAACCAATTCCTTAAGGATTAAGACTTGCTTCCAATCAATGACCAAATGAACTTAAAGAATAAATGGAAACCAATTCCTTAAGGATTAAGACTTGCTTCCAATCAATGGCCAAATGAACCTAAAGAATAAAGAGAAACCAATTCCTTAAGGATTAAGACTTGATTCCACTCAATGGCAAAAAGAACTTAAAGAATAAAGAGAAACCAATTCCTTAAGATTAAGACTTGCTTCCAATCAATGGCCAAATGAACTTAAAGAATAAAGAGAAACCAATACCTTAAGGATTAAGACTTGCTCCCAATCAATGGCCAAATGAACCTAAAGAATAAAGAGAAACCAATTCCTTAAGGATTAAGACTTGATTTCAATGAATGGCCAAAAGAAGTTAAAGGATAAAGAGAAACCAATTCCTTAAGGATTAAGACTTGCTTCCAATCAATGGCCAAATGAACTAATAAAGATAAAAAACCAATTCCTTAAGGATTAAGACTTGCTTCCAATCAATGGCCAAATGAACTAAAAGAATAAAGAAACCAATTCCTTAAGTATTAAGACTTGCTTCCAATCAATGGCCAAATGAACTTACAGAATAAAGTGAAACCAATTCCTTAAGGATTAAGACTTGCTTCCAATCAATGGCCAAATGAACTTAAAGAATAAAGAGAAACCAATTCCTTAAGGATTAAGACTTGCTTCCAATCAATGGCCAAATGAACTAAAGAATAAAGAGAAACCAATTCCTTAAGGATTAAGACTTGCTTCCAATCAATGGCCAAATGAACCTTAAAGAATAAAGAGAAACCAATTCCTTAAGGATTAAGACTTGCTTCCAATCAATGGCCAAATGAACTTAAAGAATAAAGAGAAACCAATTCCTTAAGGATTAAGACTTGCTTCCAATCAATGGCCAAATGAACTTAAAGAATAAAGAGAAACCAATTCCTTAAGGATTAAGACTTGCTTCCAATCGATGCCCAAATGAACTTAAAGAATAAAGAGAAACCAATTCCTTAAGGATTAAGACTTGCTTCCAATCAATGGCCAAATGAACTTAAAGAATAAAGAGAAACCAATTCCTTAAGGATTAAGACTTGCTTCCAATCAATTGCCAAATGAACTAAAGAATAAAGTTAGAAACCAATTCCTTAAGGATTAAGACTTGCTTCCAATCAATGGCCAAATGAACTAAAGAATAAATGAGAAACCAATTCCTTAAGGATTAAGACTTGCTTCCAATCAATGGCCAAATGAACTTAAAGAATAAAGAGAAACCAATTCCTTAAGGATTAAGACTTGCTTCCAATCAATGGCCAAATGAACTTAAAGAATAAAGAGAAACCAATTCCTTAAGGATTAAGACTTGCTTCCAATCAATGGCCAAATGAACTTAAAGAATAAAGAGAAACCAATTCCTAAGGATTAAGACTTGCTTCCAATCAATGGCCAAATGAACTAAAGAATAAAGAGAAACCAATTCCTTAAGGATTAAGACTTGCTTCCAATCAATGGCCAAATGAACTAAAGAATAAAGAGAAACCAATTCCTTAAGGATTAAGACTTGCTACCAATCAATGGCCAAATGAACTTAAAGAATAAAGAGAAACCAATTCATTAAGGATTAAGACTTGCTGCCAACCAATGACCAAATGAACTTAAAGAATAAAGAGAAACCAATTCCTTAAGGATTAAGACTTGCTTCCAATCAATGGCCAAATGAACTTAAAGAATAAAGAGAAACCAATTCCTTAAGGATTAAGACTTGCTTCCAATCAATGGCCAAATGAACTTAAAGAATAAAGAGAAACCAATTCCTTAAGGATTAAGACTTAGTTCCAATCAATTGCCAAAGAACTTAAAGAATAAAGAGAAACCAATTCCTTAAGGATTAAGACTTGCTTCCAATCAATGGCCAAATGAACTTAAAGAATAAAGAGAATCCAATTCCTTAAGGATTAAGACTTGCTTCCAATCAATGGCCAAATGAACTTAAAGAATAAAGAGAAACCAATTCCTTAAGGATTAAGACTTAATTCCAATCAATGGCCAAATGAATTAAAGAATAAAGAGAAACCAATTCCTTAAGGATTAAGACTTGCTTCCAATCAATGGCCAAATGAACTAAAAGAATAAAGAGAAACCAATTCCTTAAGGATTAAGACTTGCTTCCAATCAATGGCCAAATGAACTAAAGAATAAAGAGAAACCAATTCCTTAAGGATTAAGACTTGCTTCCAATCAATGGCCAAATGAACTTAAAGAATAAAGAGAAACCAATTCCTTAAGGATTAAGACTTGCTTCCAATCAATGGCCAAATGAACTAAAAGAATAAAGAAACCAATTCCTTAAGGATTAAGACTTGCTTCCAATCAATGGCCAAATGAACTTAAAGAATAAAGAGAAACCAATTTAAGGATTAAGACTTGCTTCCAATCAATGGCCAAATGAACTTAAAGAATAAAGAGAAACCAATTCCTTAAGGATTAAGACTTGCTTCCAATCAATGGCCAAATGAACTAAAAGAATAAAGAGAAACCAATTCCTTAAGATTAAGACTTGCTTCCAATCAATGGCCAAATGAACTTAAAGAATAAAGAGAAACCAATTCCTTAAGGATTAAGACTTGCTTCCAATCAATGGCCAAATGAACTTAAAGAATAAAGAGAAACCAATTCTTAAGGATTAAGACTTGCTTCCAATCAATGGCCAAATGAACTTAAAGAATAAAGAAAACCACCCTTAAGGATTAAGACTTGCTTCCAATCAATGGCCAAATGAACTAAAGAATAAAGAGAAACCAATTCTTAAGGATTAAGACTTGCTTCCAATCAATGGCCAAATGAATAAAGAATAAAGAGAAACCAATTCCTTAAGGATTAAGACTTGCTTCCAATCAATGGCCAAATGAACTAAAGAATAAATGAGAAACCAATTCTTAAGGATTAAGACTTGCTTCCAATCAATGGCCAAATGAACTTAAAGAATAAAGAGAAACCAATTCCTTAAGGATTAAGACTTGCTTCCAATCAATGGCCAAATGAACTTAAAGAATAAAGAAAACCAATTCCTTAAGGATTAAGACTTGCTTCCAATCAATGGCCAAATGAACCTAAAAGAATAAAGAAACCAATTCCTTAAGGATTAAGACTTGCTTCCAATCAATGGCCAAAATGAACTTAAAGAATAAAGAGAAACCAATTCCTTAAAGATTAAGACTTGCTTCCAATCAATGGCCAAATGAACTTAAAGAATAAAGAGAAACCAATTCCTTAAGGATTAAGACTTGCTTCCAATCAATGGCCAACTGAACCTAAAGAATAAAGAGAAACCAATTCCTTAAGGATTATGACTTGCTTTCAATCAATGGCCAAATGAACTTAAAGAATAAAGAGAAACCAATTCTTAAGGATTAAGACTTGCTTCCAATCAATGGCAAATGAACTAAAGAATAAAGAGAAACCAATTCCTTAAGGATTAAGACTTGCTTCCAATCAATGGCCAAAGAACCTAAAAGAATAAAGAGAAACCAATTCCTTAAGGATTAAGACTTGCTTCCAATCAATGGCCAAATGAACTTAAAGAATAAAGAGAAACGAATTCCTTAAGGTTTAATACTTGCTTCCAATCAATTGCCAAAGAACTAAAGAATAAAGAGAAACCAATTCCTTAAGGATTAAGACTTGCTTCCAATCAATGGCCAAATGAACTTAAAAGAATAAAGAGAAACCAATTCCTTAAGGATTAAGACTTGCTTCCAATCAATGGCCAAATGAACTTAAAGAATATAGAGAAACCAATTCCTTAAGGATTAAGCCTTGCTTCCAATCAATGGCCAAATGAACTTAAAGAATAAAGAAACCAATTCCTTAAGGATTAAGACTTGCTTCCAATCAATGCCAAATGAACTTAAAGAATAAAGAGAAACCAATTCCTTAAGGATTAAGACTTGCTTCCAATCAATGGCCAAATGAACTTAAAGAATAAAGAGAAACCAATTCCTAAGGATTAAGACTTGCTTCCAATCAATGGCCAAAGAACTAAAAGAATAAAGAAACCAATTCCTTCATGGATAAGACTTGCTTCCAATCAATGGCCAAATGAACTTAAAGAATAAAGAGAAACCAATTCCTTAGGATTAAGACTTGCTTCCAATCAATGGCCAAATGAACTAAAGAATAAAGAGAAACCAATTCCTAAGGATTAAGACTACTTCCAATCAATGGCCAAAGAAGTTAAAGGACAAAGAGGAACCAATTCATTACGGATTAAGAATTGATTCCGATCAATGGCCAAATGAACTTATAGAATAAAGAGAAACCAATTCCTTAAGGATTAAGACTTGCTTCCAATCAATGCCCAAATGAACTAAAAGAATAAATGGAAACCAATTCCTTAAGGATTAAGACTTGCTTCCAATCAATGGCCAAATGAACTTAAAGAATAAAGAGAAACCAATTCCTTAAGGATTAAGACTTGCTTCCAATCAATGGCCAAATGAACTAAAAGAATAAAGAGAAACCAATTCCTTAAGGATTAAGACTTGCTTCCAATCAATGGCCAAATGAACTAAAAGAATAAAAGAAACCAATTCCTTAAGATTAAGACTTGCTTCCAATCAATGGCCAAATGAACTTAAAGAATAAAGAGAAACCAATTCCTTAAGGATTAAGACTTGCTTCCAATCAATGGCCAAATGAACTAAAGAATAAAGAGAAACCAATTCCTAAGGATTAAGACTTGCTTCCAATCAATGGCCAAATGAACTTAAAGAATAAAGAGAAACCAATTCCTTAAGGATTAAGACTTGCTTCCAATCAATGGCCAAATGAACTTAAAGAATAAAGAGAAACCAATTCCTTAAGGATTAAGACTTGCTTCCAATCAATTGCCAAATGAACTTAAAGAATAAAGAGAAACCAATTCCTTAAGGATTAAGACTTGCTTCCAATCAATGGCCAAATGAACTTAAAGAATAAAGAGAAACCAATTCCATATGGATTAAGACTTGCTTCCAATCAATGGCCAAATGAACCTAAAAGAATAAAGAGAAACCAATTCCTTAAGGATTAAGACTTGCTTCCAATCAATGGCTTAAATGAACTTAAAGAATAAAGAGAAACCAATTCCTTAAGGATTAAGACTTGCTTCCAATCAATGGCCAAATGAACTTAAAGAATAAAGAGATACCAATTCCTTAAGGGTTAAGACTTGCTTCCAATTATATGCCAAATGAACTTAAAGAATAAAGAGAAACCAATTCCTTAAGGATTAAGACTTGCTTCCAATCAATTGCCAAATGAACTTAAAGAATAAAGAGAAACCAATTCCTTAAGGATTAAGACTTGCTTCCAATCAATTGACAAATGAACTAAAGAATAAAGAGAAACCAATTCTTAAGGATTAAGACTTGCTTCCAATCAATGGCAAATGAACTTAAAGAATAAAGAGAAACCAATTCCTTAAGGATTAAGACTTGCTTCCAATCAATGGCCAAATGAACTTAAAGAATAAAGAGAAACCAATTCCTTAAGGATTAAGACTTGCTTCCAATCAATGGCCAAATGAACTTAAAGAATAAAGAGAAACCAATTCCTTAAGGATTAAGACTTGCTTCCAATCAATGGCCAAATGAACTTAAAGAATAAAGAGAAACCAATTCTTAAGGATTAAGACTTGCTTCCAATCAATGGCCAAATGAACTAAAAGAATAAATGAAACCAATTCCTTAAGGATTAAGACTTGCTTCCAATCAATGGCCAAATGAACTTAAAGAATAAAGAGAAACCAATTCCTTAAGGATTAAGACTTGCTTCCAATCAATGGCCAAATGAACTTAAAGAATAAAGAGAAACCAATTCCTTAAGGATTAAGACTTGCTTCCAATCAATGGCCAAATGAACTTAAAGAATAAAGAGAAACCAATTCCTTAGGATTAAGACTTTTCCAATCAATGGCCAAATGAACTTAAAGAATAAAGAGAAACCAATTCCTTAAGGATTAAGACTTGCTTCCAATCAATGGCCAAATGAACTAAAAGAATAAAGAGAAACCAATTCCTTAAGGATTAAGACTTGCTTCCAATCAATGGCCAAATGAACTTAAAGAATAAAGAGAAACCAATTCCTTAAGGATTAAGACTTGCTTCCAATCAATGGCCAAATGAACTTAAAGAATAAAGAGAAACCAATTCCTTAAGGATTAAGACTTGCTTCCAATCAATGGCCAAAATGAACTAAAAGAATAAAGAGAAACCAATTCCTTAAGGATTAAGATTTGCTTCCAATCAATGGCCAAATGAACTTAAAGAATAAAGACAAACCAATTCCTTAAGGATTAAGACTTGCTTCCAATCAATTGCCAAATGAACTAAAAGAATAAAGAGAAACCAATTCCTTAAGGATTAAGACTTGCTTCCAATCAATGGCCAAATGAACTTAAAAGAATAAAGAGAAACCAATTCCTTAAGGATTAAGACTTGCTTCCAATCAATGCCAAATGAACCTAAAGAATAAAGAGAACCAATTCCTTAAGGATTAAGACTTGCTTCCAATCAATGAAATAAATGAACGTAAAGAATAAAACCATTTGCTTCCAATCAATGGCCAAATGAACTTAAAGAATAAAGAGAAACCAATTCCTTAAGGATTAAGACTTGCTTCCAATCAATGGCCAAATGAACTTAAAGAATAAAGACTTTACTTGCTTCCAATCAATGGCCAAATGATTAAAGAATAAAGAGAAACCAATTCCTTAAGGATTAAGACTTGCTTCCAATCAATGGCTTAAAGATCTAAAAGAATAAATGGAAACCAATTCCTTAAGGATTAAGACATGCTTCCAATCAATGGAAACCAATTCCTTAAGGATTAAGACTTGCTTCCAATCAATGGCCAAATGAACTTAAAGAATAAAGAGAAACCAATTCGTTAAGTATTAATACTTGCTTCCAATCAATGCCAAATGAATAAAGAGTAAAGACATTTGCTTCAAATCAATGGCTAAATGACATTAAAGAATAAAGAAAACCCAATTCCTTAAGGATTAAGACTTGCTTCCAATCAATGCCCAAATGAACTAAAGAATAAAGAGAAACCAATTCCTTAAGATTAAGACTTGCTTCCAATCAATGGCCAAAGAACTAAAGAATAAAGAGAAACCAATTCCTTAAGGATTAAGACTTGCTTCCAATCAATGGCCAAATGAACTTAAAGAATAAAGAGAAACCAATTCTTAAGATTAAGACTTGCTTCCCAATCAATGGCTTAAGATCTAAAGAATAAATGAAACCAATTCCTTAAGATTAAGACTTGCTTCCAATCAATGGCCAAATGAACTTAAAGAATAAAGAGAAACCAATTCCTTAAGGATTAAGACTTGCTTCCAATCAATGGCCAAATGAACTTAAAGAATAAAGAGAAACCAATTCCTTAAGGATTAAGACTTGCTTCCAATCAATGGCCAAATGAACTTAAAGAATAAAGAGAAACCAATTCCTTAAGGATTAAGACTTGCTTCCAATCAATGGCCAAATGAACTTAAAGAATAAAGAGAAACCAATTCCTTAAGGATTAAGACTTGCTTCCAATCAATGGCCAAATGAACTTAAAGAATAAAGAGAAACCAATTCCTTAAGGATTAAGACTTGCTTCCAATCAATGGCCAAATGAACTAAAAGAATAAAGAGAAACCAATTCCTTAAGGATTAAGACTTGCTTCCAATCAATGGCCAAATGAACTTAAAGAATAAAGAGAAACCAATTCCTTAAGGATTAAGACTTGCTTCCAATCAATGG